>PVKS010031406.1:0-23461 GCA_004027875.1 Aplodontia rufa | reverse complement strand
TCAGGGGTTGACCTGCCAGGGGAGGCTGAACCCCAGCTGGAGGCACCTTGTCTGCAGCCTGGGCCTCCCAACAGTCTGACCTCCGAGACCCCGTGCGCCCAGCCACCCAGGGCGTTTTACGTGGGACTTGGCACTGACTCTGGGTGGATCCTAAGGAAGTGGAGGAGGCTGGCTCACTCCCCTCTTCCTCTCATCCTCGGTGCCTTCTTGCGTGGTTTCCAGGCAGAGTCTGGACCACCCTGGTGGTTTTCTCACCATCTTGTTTCTTCCTGTCAGTGACAGGTATTCCTTCACTGTTCCTCTCCCCAGCCATCAAGGGCAGTTGTGGACCCTCTGGATAGGGCCAGTCCTAAGGATGACCTTGTGCTCAGGAGATCAGGTCCCTGCACCCTGCTGGCCAAGGAGAGGGCAGGTGGGAACTCCCAGCACTCCCATGCTCCCAGGAGCTCAGGGAGCCCTGGCCACGGCCCACTCAGCAACCCACCCACAGCCCTTCCTGCACACCAAGACCTTGCCAGAGGAAGTGAGGTCCAGCCACCCCTCATCGATCGCAGCCTCAAGCCAGGCTGGAAAGGTGAGTCTGTTCCTGTGTCCCTTCTCAGGGATTGTTTGCTATGTTCAGGTGTCACATGGGGACTTGGGGTAGATCACACTGGGGAAGTCACTTAAGCTCTGAGACTGATTTTCATCTATGACATAGGGATAGCACCTGCCCCACTCCTCCAGGGTTGTGGGCAGAGAGCCCCTGGGAAGAATCAGGGCATAGCAGTGTTCACTGCAGGCAGATCCGGCCCCTGCATGGGCCAGGAGGAAGGTCCAGGTCTGCACTGCCTGGCTCTGAAGGCTGAGGACCAGTGGCAGGGCGCCAGGGCAGGAACAGGGCACCTGCAGAAAGGGCCCTGATAGGACTCTGTCCCATGTATGGAACTGAACTCCCAAGGCCTGTGGAGTCACCTCCATCCACTGTGGACTACGCAGCCTGCCCAGGAGCAGCAGGAAGTGGTACCAGTAACCAGCTTGATTTATTTTATAAAATTACAAACTGCGGAGGAAAACCTGTGGTTAGAACACACGTCCCATTTTGGATCCTGGACGCTGTTTGCCAGAGATCCACTGGGAAACATGTATGATCTGGAACCTGGGGAACAATGTAAGGCTGTGTCTTGGAGTAGCTACAAAGGCCTCTGAATGTGCTGTGTGTCTGCAAGTGTGGTCGCTGAGTTCTTTCTCCTGTTCCAGCAAAGCCAGCAGCCCTTGACTTGTGTGGCAGCAGTGTCCTTGTCCAGTCCCCCTCCCAGCCACCCAGGGCCATGTGAGCATCCTGGGTTGGAGGGTTGTGGGTAAGTGGGGTGAAGTCAGGTGAGCTGGATGCTGGAGCCACTGCTGCTGTCGGCTGGTAGGCCTCCTGAGGCAGGGCACCTCGTCTGTGAAGGGGGACGGTTGCAACCCCCCAAGAGCATATTTCACTCTGGTGACAGAGAGCAGCTCAGGTCCAGCTGGAGATTAGTGCACACAGCTAGGCTCTGAGGCCTTGTTCTTCTTTTCCCCCAGCAGCTGCACCTCCCAGGACTTGCACCCAGGAGACGGTGAGGGGATGCCTGTCCTTTCCGTGAGTTCCCTAGGACCTTCCCAGCTGCCCCCACCTGCTGGCCTGCCTCCGTCTGTGTTCCCTTTCTCCTTCATGGTGGAGTCTGTCTGCACATCCCTCCTGTGTAGGGCACTGCCAACCTGCACCTGGGAGGCAACAAGGCCATGCTTGTCCTTGCCATGCATTCTCTGGTACCCACTCCCAGCTGCCCACACCTGCTAGCTTGTCTTGACATCCCTCTTCTTGCCTGCCTCATCTGGTTGCATGTTCCTTATGAACATAGGGCACCGCCAGCCTGCACCTGGGAAGCAGCGTGCTTGTCCTTGTCCAAGACCCCACTCCCAGCTGACCGTACCTCCTGGTTTGCCTTGACACCCCACCCCTCACCTCCCTCACACTGGAGTCTGGCTGCATGCCCTTCCTGAGTCCAGGCCACCATCATTAGCAGTGGGGATCATGTTTCCCCATGGTTCCCCGGGGAAGGCTCAGACACTCCTGACCGGTGTGGGTAGAAGGATCCCTGCGCTCCAAGGGGTGGTGCTACAGGCAGGGAGGCTCACTCTGCAGTGAGCATAGGCCAAGGTCCCCACCAACAGGGGACACCCACCAAGCACCTGGTGAACAGAACAAAGGTTCCTGCCGCCTCAACAGGTGGAGGAGCTGGAGCTAGGACTGCAGAGCACAGCTAGGGCAGCACTGTCCTGGTCTCTTGAGGCCTGGGCAGGGGATCAAACTGTTCCAGTGTGACCACCTGCTCTAGACCACAGGTGGGAGCATCCAGGCAGCTGATTGACAGCAACATAAACCCCCCAAAGAGAACTACCTTCCTGGGCCAGCAAGGAGGGTGGTCTATCAGAGGGTAAGCGAGAAGCAGACCTGGAGCCAAAGCTGCAGCTGTGTCATCATGGGAAGGTCACAGCACCTATTTGAACCAGTTTATCCCTGTCCTAACCTGTATGAGTGGAAGCAGGGCCTGCCGCACAGGCACATTAAGGGACTTTGAATAGACTGGATGGGCAGCGCATGTCCCACGCTGTTTCCCCATGGTCACTCACTGACAGCTCTCCCTCCTTGCGACAGGAGAGTCTGGGGGCAGGAACTCCCACTTTCAGTGAAACCAGCAGGCCAGGCCCTGAGAAGATCACTGTCTATGTCCAGTATATGGACCTGGACTTCCAGCCGAGCTCCTGGAGCCCCAGCTACAAGGTGCCTGTGGGGTGGGCTCCAGGGATCATGGTACTTGGCCCCTTTCACACGCCCAGCTGGGTGACTGCACCTGATTCACCTGGGCCCCTCTCCCCCATACCCAGCCTGGGTGACTGCACCCACTCCAGCTGGGTCCCTCTCCCCACAACCCAGCTTGGGTGACCACACCTGCTTCAGCAGGAGCCCCTCCTAGGCATGGAGTTCCTCCCTCCACACAGCCTTACACACCCCTGCCTGCTCATGGTTACACAGTCAGGGAGAGGTGAGCCCAGGTGTCCTGCCTCCTGGTTTGAGCTCTGCTCTGAGGAGCATTCACTGAGGGGCAAGACTGTGGGCTCCTTAGCCTTCAGAGGAGACAAGCCAGCCTGAACAGTAGGATGGAGCTATGGCTCGCAGGGGCAAGGGGATCACCAGGGAGTCCATGTAAAGGCTTGCGGCTAATGCCCCATGTTCCTCTCTGTGGGTGAGCAGTGGGGGCAGAGACAGGCCTGGGCTCATTCCGACAGCCAAGGAAGGACCATGGACCCCTGCAAGCTGACTCCTGGAAGGCTGGCAGGGCCTGTCACATCTAAGACGGTCACAGTTGCTTGAGATCACAAGATGGCTCCTGAGAGGCAGGGCCACATCCTGTTCTCTGCAGCTGAGTCTCACCCTACTCTTCCCCTCCCTGCCTTACTGTGACTCAGCCACTCTCTCCTTAGCCATCCAGGTACTTTCCTGCCTCTGAGGAGGTGGACTACGTTGAAGTGGACCGAGAGAAGACCCAGGCCCTAGAGCGCACCATGCAGGAGTGGGCAGCCAAGCGACAGTACCCAACCCCCACCAAAGGCGCCAAGCCCTGACCCCGCCATAGAGTCCTTCCTCCCACCCCTGCTTTTGCCCTCCACCATGTCCTGTCCACTCAGCCTTGACCTCAGGGACCTTGAACCCTTATGTGGAAGTGCTTCCTTGGCCACGCAGGGCAGCTAGAATTTCTATCAGCAAAGCCAGACCTCTATTATCTAGCAAGGAGAATTTCAAAGCATCTCCTGACTCCTCCCCCTGTCCACCAGTCCTGATGACTCTGGGCAGGCTTCATCCTCGCCCTTAGCCCCTATCCTCCAGTCCTGATGGCTCTGGAATGGTTTCACCCTTGCCCTCAGCCTCTGTCCTCTAGTCTTGATGGCTCTGGGCTCTGGGCAGGCTTTACCTTCATCTGCAATCTCCATCCTCCAGTCTTGATAGCTCCAGTCTCTGGGATCTAGGCAGGCTTCACCCTCATCCCTCTGCTTCACCTCTCTTCCCTCCTTGAAGAGGATGAGTGAGCTGGGAAGCAAGGACCAGCAGACTGGGTCAGCATGGACTTTCCATCCCTGTCATCCTTGGTGGGGACAGGCAATTCCACCTATGAATGGATCAGTCAAGAAGGAAGCCTGAGGGTCTTGAGGGCAAAGGACTTGGACCCTGAAGCAGGAGGCGGTTTGTGGAAGTCCTTATCTGGAGAAAAGCTGGACACTGCTGGATTCCAGAGGGTCCTGAGGATAGGCTATTCTGACAAAGGCTGACAAAGGGTGCCTGGAGCAAGACAAGGAGTCTTGGATGTTTGCAGTAGTGTGTGTTTGCTTTCACCTCTAGTTCTGTAAGAACACCATGGCATTGTCTATTCTTCCTAATAAAGGAGGAGCTTGATGGTCTGGGAGGTCACTTCATTTTGGGTAAGGTCTGCTGACCTCCAGCTTTAGGCAACTTCTCTGTCTTCATTTGCTGTGTGCAGGCTTCAACTTGTCTGGCCAGCAGGATCTGATACCTGCCAGGTCCCTTTCAGGCCAATGCTGTAGGGCAGGGGGGAACTGGCCATGGTGGACAGCCCAGAGCAAGGCTGCAGACCAGGTCAGGCCTAGACCTTTGGAACTGCCTGTCTCCTCCGAACTGGGATGCTACTTAAGTGGCAGGGCAGTCCTCTTTCCCAGCCCCTTCAGGGCCCACCCCACCTACAGCGTGGGAATGACAACACTGTGGAGGTGTGGGAAGGGCATGTGGGTGCAGGCAGCAGAGGTGGGCAGTGAGGCAGGATGAGGCCTCACAGCAAATGCAGGGACCTGCGTGAAGGGGGTGAAGATGGGAGCTGAGCACAGGATATGGGTTTAGTGGAGGGGAAGGAGTGATGGGCATGGGGGAGCCTCATGGATGGCAGTGGGGCTGGAGAGCCAGGCAGTGCTGTGGCCAGGAGCTTGGGATGACCCAAGCATCCCTCAACTCCTTGCCTCCACTGAGCCTGGCATTCCAGGTGCCAGTTGGACTTGACTGGCCCTCCTCCCCTGCCTGCAAGGTCATCAGAGGTCAGGAATCTCTCATGGTTCTTCCTTCCAATCATGAGGAAATCTTCAGTTTCCATGTTAAGCTCCTGATCAGCAGGCCACAAATGATTCATGGATGCCCTCTGTTTCCATAGCCTCCTAAGACAGGTCAGCCTGTCCTCAGCACTTCAGGAGGGGTGGAGCTGGTCTCCATCCTGGACAAGTTTTGGGGGGTCCATTCACGGATGCCCATCAACCTTCAATCTCCCATCCCCAAGGTGCAGCATACACCAGCCTCTTCCCAGCACATCAGGAGAAGTGGAGCTGGTCTCCATCCTGGACAAGCTTCAGGGGTCCGGATACAGATGCCCTCAAGCCCACAGCTTCCCATCCCCAAGGTGCCCCACATAGGTTAGCCTGTCCCCTGCACATCAGGAGGGGTGGAGCTGGTCTCCATCCTGGACGAGCTTTGGGAGGTCCATTCACGGATGCCCATCAACCTTCAGTCTCCCATCCCCGAGGTGCAACATACACCAGCCTCTTCCCAGCACATCAGGAGAAGTGGCGCTAATCTCCATCTTGGATGGGCTTTAGTGGGTTGTTTCTGTGGTGGCACATGGTGTTGGCCAGGAGCATACAGGACAATAAAGACCATTGGAAACACCATTGAAGGGATTGCTGGCTTGTGTGAGGGATGGGGAGTAGAGTCCACACACTGGGCCACATCGGGGGCAAGGCTGAGGAGGGACAGGCTTTCTCACTCCCAATGGTGTTAGCTCAAGTCCTCTCAGGTGATTCAAGAATGCTGGGTGCGGGGCTTCCCTGGTGTCCCTCCAATGGGAGGCAGCTGCCCCTCTTGGCTGGGAGCAAGCACACGTCCTCTGCCTCAGAGTGCTTCTCTGCTCTGTTAAGTGCCAACGCACCTGTGTCTGCCACCCATCCTTCTCAGATGCAGTAGAAGGATGTCTGGATATATGGAGGAACTGGAGCTCTGAACCCACAGCAGCAGCAGGTCACCTCTCCTGACACACTGGTGCCTCATCCCTGCTTCCCACTGCACAGCTGTCCAGAGGGGATGGCCAGTCTTGGTGGGGGCCTCTGTGGCCAGGGCTGCATCTGGGACAGGATGTTGCTGGGGGAGGAGTGAGCAGGAGGCTCTGCAGCCACAGGGAGTTGCCTTCCAAGTCCAGTCCAGTAGAGGCCAGCATCAGCCCTCCACCTCTCCAGCTTCTCAGGAAAGGAAAGATGCTGGTGTTGGCAGCAGGAAGTTCTGGCAACTCAGACTCTCCACCTGACAGGCACATCCCCTGCATGGCAGGCAGTGGACATCCCTTGGCCTGTGCCCCTCCCCCACCCCTGCATCCCCTTCTGTCCTCACTGCCATCCAGCTCTGCCTCCTGGGTTCTCTCATCCTGGCACTAGGCAGGTTGTGCTTTTATTTATAAGGTATATCATTAAGGCCTCTCACCTTGGTGCTACATGTCACACGTCCCCAACATGTTGGATCACCATCACAATGCCCGGATGGTGGGAGAAACCCAGTGCACGATGCTGCTGCTGCAACCACTGAGTGCCTGGTTCAGTTCCTGTTTGATAGCATGGGTCTCCTCCCCATTTAGAAGGGGCTGTATCTGGGTTAGAGCACAGAAGTCAGCATGTGCAAGTCACCAGGCCACCCCCATGGTCACCTGGTCTGGGGCAGAGGGCACAGGGATAGGGTTGGCTTCCACAGATCTCCACAGTAGAGCAAGGACTCTGAACCCTAACTGGAGTGGGTAGTCAGTCCCCCAGTGCAGGCAAGGTAAAGAGCCCCACTGTGTTCCTTCCCCTGCAAGGCACAGCCTGGAAGGGGAGGGAACAGGGAAGGTGCCATAACTGTGCCATGCAGGTACACCTGTGGTCAGCACATGAAGGACACCTAGAGGCCATCTCACCCCTGTGCCCTGTGCTATGCAGGTTCCTGTGTGTTCAGCACAGGAGGGACACACAGAGGCCACCACACCACTGCCCCCTGTGCCATGCAGGTCTCCATGTGCTCAGCAAAAGAGGGACACACAGAGGCCACCACACCCCTGTGCCCTGTGTCATGCAGGTCCACCTGTGCTCCTGTCATCACAGGAAGACTCTCAGTGTCCCCATCCCACCCCTGTGCCCTGTGCCATGTAGGTCCCCATGTGCTCAGCACAGGAGGGCTAGAGAGAGACCACCGCACCCCTGTGCCCTGTGCCATGCAGGTCTATGTGTGCTCAGTCAGGAGGGACAGACAGAGGTCACCGCACCCCTGAGCCCTGTACCATGCAGGTCCCTGTGTACTAGCATAGGAGGGACACACAGAGTCCACCCCACCCCTGTGTCCCGTGCTATTCTGATGGAGCAGCTCTGCCTGGGGCCCCCATGTGCCACCCTAAAGGATGGATCAGGTCTCAGCTCAGCTTGGCTGGTACTCCAAATAGGCACAGGCTGGGGGACAGCTCAAGTTAGAAGAGCAGCCTGTGATTTCTTTGATATGACCTGAAATGCAGAGCCAAGAGAACCAACCCTGACGAAGGGGATCACGTCAAACTGAAATGCATCTGCACAGCCAGGAAAATAATCAAGAGTGAAGAGAGAATCCCCAGGGAGAGAATAATATAATCTATTCATCTAGCAAGGGGTTAGCGTCCAGAACATGGAAGGAACACAACAACTCAATAGCAAAAAAGAAAAAGAGAAGAACCTGACAAATGAACCACAGCTGCAAGAGTATGGTTCTGAGGAGACACGTGACCATCATTCCTTAGGGACCTGGCAAGGTCTCCAAGCTCGCCAAGGGCATCAACCCAGGAGATGAGACCAGCAAGATCTGCACCCCACCAAGCCCCGAGTAGCCATAACACGAGAAGTCTAGCAACTTTCAAGGTTCAGAAGATTCTAGTCCCCAAATAGGATCACAGTGAGCAGTGGATTCCAGGAGGCCATCGTCACCCCCTCCTCCTCTCCTAATCTGAGGACAATGAGGTCCACCTGGGGTCACAGTGAGCATTGGGCTCCAGGAGGCCATCAACACCTTCTCCTCCTCTTAACTGAGTGCTGTGAGGTCCACATGAGGTCACAGTGAGCATTGGGCTCCAGGAGGCCATCGTCACACCCTCCTCCTCAATCCTGAGGGCTGTGAGGTCCACACAGGGTCACAGTGAGCACTGGGCCCAGGAGACCATTGTTACCCCCTCCTCCTCTCCTAACCTGAGGGCTGTGAGGTCAACACAGGGTCACAGCATGGACTCCAGGAGACCATCATCACCCTCCTCTTCCTAACCCTAGGGCTATGGGGTCAGCACAAGGTCACAGTGAGCAGTAGCCTCCAGGAGGCTATCATCTCCCCCCGCTTCTCTCCTAACCTGGGACTGTGAGGTCCACTTGGGGGCTAAATGAGCCATGCAGCAGCCTCTGGATATGAGATGTGGAGGCACCGGTTTCTCTCTAACACCATTCTGGCACCATACCTACAAATACCCTTCTCCGACCTCAGTCAAGGTTCTCTTGCTCCCCAGCAGTTCCTCCTTGCTCTTACACCCATGAACTTAGGGACAGAGGACCTTCGTGCCTGTATCACAGACTAGCCTGTTGCTGCTTTAGCATGGCTGTGGCATCTATTTCTGTGACCCCAGCTCAGCCCACACATGCCTCTCCTGTACAATGGGCTCCTGGAAGGAGAGCAGAGGACAGTCTCAGACCACTGAAGGCACAGTGCACCCCTTGGCTGAAGCTACCCACCTGCTAGGA
Organism: Aplodontia rufa; assembly: GCA_004027875.1. Classification (NCBI taxonomy): domain Eukaryota; kingdom Metazoa; phylum Chordata; class Mammalia; order Rodentia; family Aplodontiidae; genus Aplodontia; species Aplodontia rufa. The sequence goes on along the minus strand of PVKS010031406.1, from coordinate 14,629 downwards.
GCCTGTCACCACAGATACCTAGGTGAAGGCAGAAGGCAAAGGACAGGGCACTCTGCCTGACACTGCTTGGAATAGACTTCGGATAAATCAAACCTCCATTAGTAGGGTAGACATATCAATTGATTCACACCCAGTCACAAAATGCAAGCCCCAGATTCAGAGGCTGATGAGAATCCATAGATGGATGGATATCAGTGTGCACAGTTAGGGCAGAGAAGGGGAACACATTTCAAAGAGTACGCTTTAATGGAGATGAACAAAACATTCACTTCACAAACAGTGAATTACAACCTGATGGGAAATCCACCCTCTTCCACACTGCCTGGACATTCCCCAGCCAGGTTGCCTTTCATGGGAGATATCCTGTGACCACAGAGAGGTTAGGATGCAGCCCACATCCCACTCAGAAGGCTAACAGGGTGCAAGAGTGTGGCCTTGTGCATGGGTGGAGGAATTGTGGCCAGCAGTGGAATGTTACTTCTCCAGGGAGGCCTTAACTGTGCAGAACACAGGCTAACAAGGTGGAGGAGTGGCCACGGGTGGCCAGCAGTGGAATATTCCCCTCTCCAGGGAGGCCTTCATGGCACAGACCACACAGGGTGCTTAATTCAGATCTGGGGCAACCAGGTTGAACCACCTTTAACTTGTAAACATTTCCCAAACTATCTGTATAACAGGGAGCTGCCAACCACACAACTGAAACATGGCAGTGGACTAAGGAGCCCTCAATGTCTTTCAGCAGAAGCCCTCAGGGAACTCTGGGGATCAGTTCTTCATTCAGGATGAAGCTCTGTAACTTGTGCTGAGCAACTGGACAAGGCCCACCTGCTCTTGCTGGGGTGCTGATCAGGGACAATTCAGTTCAGCTGCTGCTGAAAACTCAAGAAGCATCCTGGCTCCCCAGAGGGAATCACAGGGTTCCTGGCCACTGGGCCACTGCACCTGGAAAAACAGCAGAGTTACACGCAGGGGCCCCTCTGCCAGGCTGAGGCCTGCCTTCCTGCCACTCCTCCTGGCCCTGTGCAGGCCACCCTCTGGACCAGGCCCACCCCAACTCCCAGTCCACTAACGTCCAGCCATGAGTCACCTCTGACCTCTATTCACCAACTGCCCCAGCTGAGCCCTCCTTAGCATGAGCTCAGGACAAGGAGTTCAGGGGAAACAGGCAGAGCTCGTGGGAAAACCTTACCTGGCTGGACGGCAGGGTCTGGCTCAACTTCACAGCACTCACAGGGCCTGGGAGGGCAGACAGGGTCCTCGACAGTTCTGGGGACCTGGAAGACAGGGTCTGCCTCAAGGCCCAGGTAGCCATTCTAGGAGATCAGTACTGATCATGGACACTTCCACCAGGGCCCTCTCGTGTCTAAGGAGTCAGGAGGGGAATGTGACAGTGTGGGCACAGCCACTTCATGGGTCACACTTCCACCAGGGCCCTCCCGTGTCTAAGAAGTCATCGGGGGAATGAGACAGTGTGGGACACACACACATCCACCGATACAAACACCTGCACCTACCCACAGTACTCAAATGCCTCCTCCACCCACACTCCCAACATGCATCCTCCACCCACACCCTCAACACATGTCTTCCACCCACACCCCCAACACGTTCTCTACCCACACCCCCAACACACCCACACCAGCATGCACACATTGACCCAAACCAAACACCCGTCCTCCACCCACACCACCAACACCCACACATCAACCCATACAAACATGCCTCCTCCACCTACACCGACACGTGTCCTCCACTCACACCACCAATACACCTGCCTGTAATTCTGCCCCCACTGGGCAGCATTTGCTTTGACTTCCCTGGACTTCAGCATCAATATCAGTCAGTCCCCCTCTGCCCTGGGAACCTGGTTCTGGTGGTCCCTTGTGTGTCTTTGGGAACAGGATTTGTGGTACTGAGCCTCTTACCTCCGGAGCTCCCACACCACCCCATTACAATCCTCCATGTCTCGTCTCTGCAATCCCCAGGCTGTACCCCACCTGGGGGCCTTGGTCATCTTCTCCCCATCCCTGACAGTACACAGCTTTGACATCATCAACAGCTAACTCACCGAGACCATCAGGACCCTCCCCAACCTCTACAAAACCACAACTTGAAATATAAAATCAGGATCTGATGCTGCTCAGAAACTCAATGGGAAACAAAACACAGAAAGAAGCTGCTGAGGCCCAGGGTAAACCCTGAGCATTCACAGAAGGACTGGGTGCCCACATCTGCTCTCATGCTTGGGGTCCTTTTTAGTTTGAAGGAAAAACTACTATTTTTAGGCTGGATGGAGAAGGCAATGTCCACTAAAGTTCTTTCTGACAAAGTCTAGACTTGGGTATCGTCTAGGCAAAGCCAGCCCTGGAAATTGCCAAAACCATCCCTTCTAGGAATTTACTGTTCTAGTAATTATGTGTATTATGAATTTACTCAAACTGGAAACTCTCTGATTGTTATAAGAATTCCACTGCTCAAACAACTGCTGGGGATAGTTGAGAAGAGTGCTTGTGATAACACATATAGAAATCATGGAAAATAAAGCTATACTGACTTTAAAATAGAATCATAAATAGAAAGCAAAATAATTAAAACTAATGAACAAAGAAACAGTATACGTAAAATATCTACCAAATACCATCTTAGGAGTGTTCATGTTGTATTGTCGACTTTGAATGAGAAAGACATATTTACCTTTCTTGTTTTTGCAGAAGTTAGCTTTTATCTTCTTAGCCCATAGATTAGGAGGCACAAATATTTTATAGAATTAACAATTATAGGACCTAGGATTACGTAAAATATCTAGTAAGATTTCAATAACAAAATAGTTTTAGGCTAGTAGTTAATGGGGCTGGAATTATAATAGACTATAACATAGTATAGCTAATTAAGAAACTGCTGAATAAAAATAGGGAGATGAAGTCTGGGGAAGTGTTTGATCTCTGTCTTTTATCAAAGCAGGTTGAAAGAACTAAGAACAACATTATTCTTTTGGAAAATAAGTCTTCTTTGTGCATGCTTCTTTGAAACAGTCCATGAGGATTTGACCATGCCCTTATGATAATGTGGATAGTTTTATGTCTGAACCAAATAGTTACATATGGTCTCTAGATAAATAAGAAGCTTTTCATTTATGCTAAGATAGGGCTTCCAGATTAATGTAGTACAGAAACCTTTAAACACTTCTCTTATCAAATGAGGCAATGGTTTGAAGAAACCTCTGAAGGAAAAAGTAACAGTTTAAACCAACCAGTTACATATGATCAATGTGGTGGAAAGGTTGAAGACATAAATTATACTAATGGTTGATACTTTAAGATTACTGGGAAACTGAAAAGAGAATTGTATAATGAAGCAGATAATGAAAGTCTTGTTTGTGCACCTGTATAAAAATGTCCAACAATAAAGAACAGACAGCATTTTGCTCAAGCAGCTGGGCTGGGTCTGCTTGCAACTTGCTTTGGAGTGTCAGGTCGTTCCCCACCCCCCCGCACCAAATCCACCCATCCTTGGGGGACCCTAAGAGTTTTGCTGGGGCTGGCCCCTGGCACCTGTAATCCCAACAACTTGGGAGGCTGAGGCAGGAGGGTAGCAAGTTTGAGGCCAGCCTCAGTACTTAGTTAGATCCTGTCTCAAAATAAAAAATAAAATGGACCAGGCTTGAAGCTCAGTGTAAAGTACTCCTGGGGATTGGTACTCAATTACAGTACCAAAAGGGAAAAGGAAAGAACAAAGCTGCTGCTTTTGGAGATGCAGGCTGGAGAGACTGTTAGAGTACGGAGAAGTCCCTAAGGACAGGCCTCAATCTGCACAGTTGGAGGAAGCCACCACCGACCTCATGGCCTGCCAAAAGCTCCTCTGAGCCAGGGGCTCCTGGGCTTACCTCTGGGGGAGGAAGACTTCAGGAGCCTGTGCAGAGGGCTGGGTCTCCACGACCCAGAAGTAGGTCTGCCTACTTCTGCTGGGCCACCTCTGGGACCCAAACCCTCCTCCAGGTACAGGTCCTGGGGACTGCAGCCAGGCAGCTCAGCAAATCCTGCAAGTGAAGAAAGTCCACAACCCACTGGTGAGAGAAGGATGGTCCATGTGTGAGACTACATGGCCTCAAGAAGGGAGGCAGACCCAGCACCCAGCAAGCTGGCAGCACACAGCCTCAAGAAGGGAGGCGGACACAGCACCCAGCAGGCACCACATGGCCAAGCAGGGAGGCAGGAATAGCGCTCACCCAGCTGGCACCACATGGCCTCAACAAGAGACACAGATACAGCACCCCCCAAACTGGCACAACACAGTCTGGAGCAGGGAGGCAGACATAGCACCTAGCTGGCACCATAGGGCCTCAAGGAGGGTGGCAGACACAGCACAGCACAGCCAGGTGGGACTGCTGGCCAAGCTCAGCACCCTGAGCCTCCCCTTTCTCTCGGATAGGGTCTGTGCCAGTACAGGCCCCAAGGGCCTTGTGGGAGACCAGGTGAAGGTGGAGCAGCTGACTCAAGCTGTGCTGCCATCCCAGCCTCCCAGTCTCCAGCACCAGACACTGAGGTGGGACCTGCCACAAGCCCCCTCCCACCCACTGTGCGGATCACACCACAGTCCTCTCTCAGCAGGTGCAGGGACACCCAGCCACCAGCCTTCTCACCTTCAGCCTTGCTGAGCTTTCCCTGAAGTGCAAACAGTCGCTTCCTCTCCCTACCTTCGGCCTTTTTCTCTTCATAAAATGTGTCTAAGAATATCTGACCGTCACTCTTACAGATTAGCTGCTGTGGACTAGGCCAGCTCTGAGGGGACTCGCAGACGGGAGGGAGGGCAGGAGAAGGCAGCCTGGATTCATGAGGCAGGACAACACACATTTCAGATGTCATGGCCTCAGGTGTGGAATGCAGACCTGGGGCAGGGCTTTGCTGGCGTCTCCTGCCACCACTGTGACCACTGATCCTGGGGACCAGCTGTCCAGGACCTTCCTAACCATCTGACACATGGCTGTCTCTGCTTCTGAGAGGAGCAGAGGACACAGCCAACCTGCACAGCCTGCAGTCAGGAAGCAAGCGCAGGCCTGGCCTCAGGTGTCTGGCAGGGAACAGTACAAAAGGGCTCCAGGGCTTCAAAGATACCGAGCCCTTCATGCTGAAGGTGTAACAGAGAGAGAGGCCCAAAGCAGGACACCAGTGCCAACTTTCAGAACGGCAAGATGAAAAGCAACCGAGAACTCCAAACAAAGAAAGGGGTCATCCACAAAGAACTAAGCCTGAGTTAGCAATGCTGGCTGCAGGAAAGGTGATGGCTCCTTCACATCACTGTGGGGAAGAGCATTTCACCTCAGAATCCTGCCCCTGCCAGTTGGTTAATCAGGACAGATTTAAAATATTTGTAGGACATGCAAGAACTCAAATTTTACCTCACTTTGCCCTGGAAAGCTAACTGAAGGGTTCTCTAACAAACAAGGGCACTGAGGAAGAAAGAACAAGGCTGCAACTCATTAAGCACTCAGGCCAGGCCACCACAGCAGTGCAGGGAGCTCTGGGGATGGTGATGCCACCCCAACCAGTCACAGGAGCCAGTGCTTGCAATGGTTATAGGAAGAGGACCAGACAGTGGTCACAGGTGTGATTGAAGCAGATAATGCAATAAAAAGAAAAGTGTACAGAAACTCTAAGAAAACAAAAAGCTGAAGGGAGAAAATCACGCTCAAAGAAACGCAGGGGGACACACCATGCCCTCCAAGGGCAGAGATTACAGATTCTGCTGGATTTGGTGGACAAAGTCCACAGACAGATGTTAACTAGGGAAGAAACTAGAATTCCCTGGGCTGTGAGGAGAGAGTGCAAGGTGCAGGTGCTGATAGGTAAGGTCGGGAGCAGGAGAGAGGAACGGAGCAGGAAACCCTTCATCTGCACCCTGCCCCTCAATTGAACATGAGGGACTAGAGTTTCTGTGGAAAGTGGACCTACCTATACAGCCAGGATCACTAAGGGCAGCAGTGGTCATGGTGGCTTCTGCAGGCACAATGCAGAGCACAGCCTGTGACCATGGGTGAGCAGCCCATGAATGCAGAATTCCTCAGAGGATGCCAGGGCAAGGCACATCAGCCACGATTCAGGGGTATCCAGAGAGGGCCTAGGCAGTTGCTTCCCGCAGCCAGAGGGCAGAGGACAGGGCCAGGGCAGACAGGAGCAAGAGAAGCAGTGTCATGGGCTGGCTCCTCCCAGTTGCTCTCAGCATCCTGCAGAGACCTAGAGGACACAGCAGAGGCTGCCTCAGGCTGGAGCAGCATCCTAGAAGAAGACTTCAGATGAGTTCAGAGTGTGCGTCCCAGCACACTGGGACCCTACCCTGGACCACCTGCCTGGACCCTACCCTGTGGCCACCAAGGTGAGGGTCAGGCTCTGGAGAGCCGGCCCCTATAGGACTCAAAGACTAACTCTAAAATGTCTCAGTGGCTCGTCTATTGCAACTCTGCAAAGTGTTCAACAATGAAACCATTAGCAGGAGACTAAAGCAGAGTACACAAATACATCGGGTCTATGCTGGTCACAAGTGAGTCCCATCTGTGCACCAGGGCTGATCCCAGGCTCTGCTGAGCAGACTACTGGCCTTCCCGCAGCAGCCTGGCAGGAGACCCTGTCACTGTCCCATCTCACAGGTCATAGGAACCTGCCCAAAGCCACGTGCTGGGAGAAACTGGACCTGGACTTGAACTATCATGGTGGTGTCAAGGGGACATCACAAGCATGCACAGGAAAGGAATCAGGGGTGAGCACCATGCCATGGCCAACAAGACAGGGTCCTGCCTGCACCCCAGCACTGAGGCTAACTAGCCCTGACTGCCCACACTGTTCTTACCCTGGCATCAGGATCACCCAGTTACAGGCAAGCAGAGAGCACAGGCAGAGGGTGTGGCATGCCAGTGAGCAATGGGGACCCCGGCCACTGTGACCCCCATGAAATAAGAAATTGAATTCCTGGAGGCCACCAGTCCAGATGGCAGCCCCAATTTGGGGTGGTGGGTGTGCAGGATTCTCCTCACAAGCCACCCGTTTCCCAAATAACACAGGAAATAAACAGGGTGGCTCTGCCCACACAGCGTAGCATGATAGTGAATGAGGCTGCAACCTCCAGCTCCCTGAACCGGGCTCCTTGCAGTGGTGCCAAAACCCTGGGGGCTTCACATGTCCCTGGCCTGGTCCTGGGATCGGGTCCCTGCATACCAACATATGACACATGGTAACCATCCAAGGAACTAAGGGAGTGACAGGAGAGATGGTCCCTGAGATGACAGCACCCACACCCTCTGACACCCTGTCCCCACCTGAGGAAGGAGGAGACTGACAAGAGAAATAGTCCCTGATGTGATGACGGCACTCACAACCCCTGACACCTCTCCCCACCTGAGGAAGGAGGAGACTGACCGGAGTGATGGTCCCAGAGGAAATGATGACACCCACACCCCCTACCACCTCTCCACACCTGAGGAAGGAGGGGACTGAGAGGAGAGATGGTCCCAGAGGAGATGACAGCACCAACTCTCCCTGACACCCAGTCCCTACCTGAGGAAGGACAGACTGTCCAGAGAGATGGTCTCTGAGGTGATGAAAGCATACACACCCACTGACAGCCTGTCCCCACTGAAGAAGGAGGGGACTGATGGTAGAAATAGTCCCCGAGGAGATGACAACGCCCACACCCCAACACCTTGTCCACACCTGTGGAAGAGGCGACTGACAGGAGAGATGGTTCCTGAGGAGTTGATGACACCCACACCCCATGACACCCTGTCCCCATCTGAGGAAGGAGGGTACTGAGAGGAGAGATGTCCCTGAAGTGACTCAGCAGGAGAATTTTCCCTTAGGAGATGATGGCCCCCACATTCGCTGATGCCCTGTACCTCCTGAGGAACTAGGGGACTGAGCAAGAGAGATGGTCCCTGAAGATGATGCACCCACATTCCCTATGCCCTGTTCCACCTGACAGGAGAGACGTGAGGAAGGAGAGAACTGAGAGGTGAGATGGTCCCCAATGTGATGACCGCACACACAGCCCTACCACTGTTTCCCTCTGAGGAAGGAGAGGACTGACAGGAGAGATGGTCCCTGAGATTATGACAGCACACTCACCCCTGACCCCCTGCCCCCACATGAGGAAAGAGGGGACTGAGCAGGAGAATTTTCCCTTAAGAGATAATGGCACCCACAGTCCCTGATGCCCTGTCCCTTGTGAGGATGGAGGGGACTGAGCAGGAGATATGGTCCCTGAGGAAATTATGGCACCCACACTCCCTATGCCCTTCCCACCTGAAGAAGGAGGAGACTGACAGGAGAAATGTCCCTGAGTTGATGACAGCACCCACACCCCTGACACCCTATCATCACCTGAGGAAGGAGGGGACTGACAGGGAAAGATGGTCCTTGATGTGATGACAGCACTCACACCCTGGCACCCTGCCCCCACATGAGGAAGTATGGGATTGACAGGAGAGATGGTCCCTAAGATGTTGGCACCCACATTCCTTGACGCCCTATCCCTCTTGAGGAAGGAGGTGACTCTCAGGAGAGATGGTCCCTGAAGAGATGAGGCACTCGAAACTAACACTCTGTCCCCAGCTGAGAAATGAGGGAACTGAGCAGGAGGGATGGTCCCTGAGATGACACCACCCACACCCCTTGACACCCTGTCACCACCCAAGGGGACTGGGCAGGAGAATGGTCCCTGCAATGACAGCACCTGACATCAGTGTCTTTGATATGATCTCGGGTCTTTGGTAGTCCTGTGTCTGGGCCTGCAGCCCCCAGGGTCCTTGGGTGGCCTCTGGGCGCTGTGGAGGCTCACTTTCCTCACATGATGCTGCGAGCAGATCAGAGAAAGGAAAGATTGGCAAAATGTGCAAGTGACAGCTGAGGTGGCTTTGCTGAGGGAAACAGGATGTTTCCTGGGTACCCAGCATTCTGTCTTTGCCCCTTGGTCTGACTGTGAGCTTAACCAACAACCCTTGACTATTGCCCCAGCACATCCTATCCTGTGCTGAGTTTACTTCCTGATCTGTTTGCTGATTGTGACCTCACAGTCACAGCCCCCCTGGCCACCCTGAGTCAGAAATTAGGACCAGGTGTACAAACGCTCGGGCCTGCAGCCACTCACCTGACCACAGAGGCCTTCTCACACAGCCAGAGTTGGCATGGCAGTCACCTGTGTGTTGTGGTGGGTAGGGACTCTCCTGGACACTGGGGACTTCTGGTGTGGCCTGCTGGGTTGGCTTCATATGCTGGAGAAGGGACCTTTGGTTCCGCCGGTAATTAGCAAACCAGTTGTACACCTGCTCAGGATTCAAGCCCGTCTTCAAAGCCAAGCTTTCCTGTCCCACAAGAACTCTAGCCATGAGTTACAGGGGTGCACAGAGGTGGGCTCAGGGGACGTGAGCCCAGGTAAGTTCTCCAGGGACAGCAGAGCAGGGGGCCCCACCTGAGAGGGGGCTATCTGCAGAGCAGGGTCTCAGCGGATGGGACCCAGGGGCCCTGCCTCCTGAGCCGACACCACCTCCAGCCAGCTGAACCGTGGAGTGCTCAGGTCAGGCTGGGAAAATCCAGGGCCCTCATGGTCCTGGTCAGGGCCCTTCCCTGGCCTGGAATAAACCCAGGCTCAGCTTCCAAAGTTCACCTCAGCCCCAGAGATCTGCAGATGAGCTGGGTGAGAAGTGGGCAGCACTGTGTGGGAAACAGACCTGGAGGGACGGTTCAAGGAGAGGTGCAGGGGCACTGAGGGACAGACCATTGGAGGTGGCTGGGGGCATCTGATGGGGAGAGACCCCAGAGAAGGGAAGGGATGTGGAAAGGTGAGGAACCACCTGGTGGAGGGTATCACCTGGGAGAGGGAATACAGGAAGCAGTGCGAGGGGAGCCCCTGGGTGCAGATGCAGAGAGTCTCTGTTGAGAGGGAGAGCTGCTTGGGGGTGGAGAGAGTCGCAGGAGGAGGCAGGGAGCCATGTGATGTCAGGAGATCTGCTTGGGATGTTTGGGGACCTTCCTGAGTTGACTGGAGACCTTCCTGAGGTGCCACAGGACATTCCTGAGGTGACTGGGACCATACTAAGTAGCCTGGAGACCTACCTAGGGTACCAGAGGACCTTCCTGAGTTGCCAGGGGACGTACCTGGGGTGCCAGAGGACCTACCTGAGGTGCCAGATGACATTCCTAGGGTGCCAGGGGACCTTTCTGAGGTGCCAGGGGACCAGCCTAGGGTGCCAGAGGACCTACCTGGGGTGCCAGGAGACCTTCCTGGGGTGTCTTGGGACATGCCTGGGGTGCCTGGGGCCCTTCCTGGGGTGCTGAGAACGTTCCTGGAGTGCCTGGAGACCTTCCTGTGGTGCCTGGGGACCTTCCTGGGGTGCTGGGGGATCTCCCTGGGTGGGTTGTTGTGCTTACCCACTGGGCCCTGCTAGGTTTGGTGCTCATGCATGAAGCAAAGTCCCGCAGCTGCTGACACACATTTTGGGAGAAGTTGCACCTCTTGGGGCCTTCAGGGCAGATGGAAGAAGGTGATGCGTTCCTGGATGAAGACAGTGTGGACAGTGGTCACAGAGCAGGTCCCTCTACCTGCTCCTGCTCAGGACCTGGCTCTCTGAGGAAGATGCTGCTGCTGCCCCCAGCCCTATACAACAGTCTTCTTCTAAGGGACACCTCTCCTGTCCATGCCTCTCCCGCAGGAACAAATGCTGGGACACAGCGCTCACAGCACCACAAGGATTCCAGCTGAGGAGGCCTATGGGGACCATACCCTAAGGTGCATCTCAGCCACCTATCCCTGAGGTCATCCCTCCTCCAGGGGTCAGCACAGGCCTCCTCAGGAGCCACCCACTCCACGTGAACCATCAGTGCAGCACTCAGTCCACCAATGTCCTGACCTGGGGCTCCCAAACAGGAGCCTTCTGTCTCCCAGGCATGTCCTTGCTGCCCTGCATGGCCTCCACCCTGGCCTCTCCACCTCACCTTGGGTGACCTGGTCCTCATTTCGCTGAGACCCTGGGGAGTGCAGCCCCTTCCTCACAAGAAAATCTTTGTCCAAAAGGGCATCCATCTATTATTCCTACAGGGACCAGGCCCTGGGACTCAGGAACCTCTGAGTGAGGCCCTCAGTTTCCCAGCCGGCAGTGAGCTTGGGATGAGAACAATGGCTCCAAGCCCCTGTGTCACACAGCCAGAGAGGGGTGCAGACTCCATATGGCTTGCCTCCACCTCAGTTCAGCCCTTCTGGGGGCCTGGGTGGTCCATCCAACCCCAGAACCCCATGCAGCCAGCACCAAGGAATGCCCGCAGTACCTCTTCCTGCAGCAAAACCTCTGCACAGACATCAGCGATGCCACACCCAGCCTCCTAGCAGCCATGTGGTAGTGGATGTCATTCCATATCTGCACCAGCTCCCTGCTGCCTCCTGGCACCTAGCAACTCTGGAAGAGGAGCACACTGAGCCCCAGCTGCCCCTCACCTTTCCTGTCTGCCACCCACTACAAAACCCTCTTGGGGAAGGCAGTGATGCCTCAGGGGAGGGCAGAGGTCAGGGTCTGAACCCCATCACCTGGCCGACTGGGCCGAGTGCCTCACCTCAGCCTCTGCAGGGTCAGAACCTCCACTCACCTTTACACCCGTCAACACTTCTGAGAAGCACACAGCATGGTTCTCGGCTGCACAGCTAGAGAGACAGCCCAACAACCTGTCTCTGGGTGCACAGTAAAGGCGACACCAGTCAGGCCCAGAGGTCTGACTCAGGACCAATGTGTCACCTGTACGTGGAGTGAATGCCCTTCATCTCCACCCAGCAAGGCAGAGTGCCCAGAGGATGGGCATGTTCTGAGCAGAGGAGGAGAAAGGGATCCCTCTCAGTGACAGCTCACTCATCCAGTAGCCAGGACACTAGCCACATTTATAGGTCTTGACAGACACCTAGGAATACTAGAGGACAATGAGGGGAAGTGAAGCAAGAATCCGTGCTCCCTACCCAGCCCTGCTCAGAGCAGAGCTGCTAGGCTGATCCCTAAGCCATGACCAAAACTAAGAAGGGCCATGCTGATCACTGGAGACACTGGATTTGTGTGGCTGGCTGCTACTCATTGCTCCTGTGGCCACAGGAAGGACACATCACTGGTAAGGAAGGCAGTTTTCTTAATTCTTGCTTTGGCCTCTTCAACTGGAGGTTATGTGTGCTTTGGCTACTGGACAATTCTAGACATTCCAGGATGTTCCTGACAGTACCAGTCACACAATAGGCACATAATAAGCATTTGTTGAATATATGGAAGTCAGGCAATTTGCTATCATTTCATATACATTATCTAGTTTGAGCTGTACACCAACCTTTATAGGAGTGAATAGTCTCATTGTTTAGATACAAAACTGAATGCCAGGAGGGAAGTTCTTGCAGGAGACCCTGAGTCAGGCCTGGTTCCAAAGTCTTTCCTAAAAAAACAAAAACAAGAAGCAGTTAAGCTTGACACTGTCCCAAGGCCCTGAAGCCCAGGACATGAAACCTTCAACACTCCTCTTAGAACAGTCTGATTGGGCAGATCCCAGGCTTCACTCCCCTCTTGTTAGCCTGGGGTAGCTGTCCATTAACTCCAGGCTAACAGTGGAGTCCCCGTGCATCATCCATGGCAGGTGGCTGTACAGGATGACCCACAATGAGATTTGGGCCAGGGTGGCTATGTGGGACTCATGCTCCCTCTGTCACACAAGCCTCACATCCCAACCTCTCAGGCATTATCTGTGCAGAGCAGGCATGGATATGCTCATCCACCTGCCAGGGAGTGTGGGGAGCTGTATTGCCCCCCCCGGGAGCCGATCAGGAGGAGGGTGAGTGCTGACGGCTGGAACCCGGGTCCCCCCTCGTCCGGGGACCCCCTTCCCTCCCAGCCGGGGAAACCACACGCAGCTGATGGCAGCTCAGAATCCGTTTATTCTTAAGGCACACGGGTTTTTATAGAGGAGGAGGGGAGACAGCCAAGGAATCAATAATCCTTCTAAATGAGTTGCCAGGTGTTATGTAGATTTCAGTACACACAAAAACTAGGGTACAGACAAAAACTAGGGAGTAACCTGTCATTAAGACATTTTAACCCACCCTAATCTTTAACAAAGCACGACCTAGCAGCCCTTCCAGAAGGAGCTTATGCAAATAGTCATAAGATCACTCTAGGGCAGCTGATATAATGGAGGTGAAGGTCAGACCCCAATAATTGTCACAAGGTCACTCTAGGACAGTTAAAAAAATAAAATAAAGGTCAGACTTCAACAAGGGAGGTTGCAAGTTTAGCTGAGGTGCTGGTGCTGGTGCTAGGTCACATGGCAGAGTCAGCCTGGCCTGGAGAACGGGTCTGACCCTTCCAACATTCATGCAGTTAGCATCCATTAACTGAGCACTTACTACACAATGCCCAGCATCACCTAGACCTGAAAACGCACAAATGAGCGAAAATTATTCCTTCCCTCCCTCCTTCTTGACCCTACTATATGTTAGAAACTCTACTAAGGTCTGGAGGTGACAAAGTAAGAATATTGCTTTTTTCCTTTTTTTTTTTTACTACCTTTCTACTCTGCATCCTCATTCACACATTTATCATGCATTTCATGTGAAAGTAGCTTCTGTATATCAGGGTCATAGATAGGCATGTGGAATACAAGATGAGCAAGATCCTAACACCCACCCAGACACCCACTCACTCAACACGTTTATTGAGGGCTTCTAGCATGGGCTCAAGAGCTCAGGATACAAAAATGAATAAACCCCACTTGCTTCCTTTTCTTGCAGCCATAGCCTGACAGAATGGACACGGATTTCAAGGTGTTTCCTTGTATGATGTCAGCAGATGGGTGCAGAGCTTTCATTTTTCCTAGATTACCCAGCCCAGGTGACTGAGGTTTGGAGTCCACCAGATACCTGCACACAGGTCGTTCAGTCAGCTGATGTGAGGTGTGCATATGCAGGTGCAGGGAGAGAGGGCAGGGGCTTCTCAGAGAGGGAGGATCTCCTGATCCTCCCTTTCCAGAGGCCTGGCCTGATCACCACCTCCCTAGGACTCTTCCAAGCCCTTTGCACCTCCTAATTCCCAGTGCCATCCCAGGACAGGCTCCCAGCCCCTCACTGGGATGACCCAGCAGCCTCCTTCAGGTCCCTGCTTGTCCCAGCCTGGTTCCTCCTCTCCATGCAGCACTCACCTGCCTTTGTCTTCCCTTTGTATCCAGCCCAAGCCCTTCAGCTGCCCATGATCCCCTACCCTTCATGTTCTACCAACTCACACTCCTACCCCTCCCACCACTCCATACAACAAGCATAGACTCACCCTGTACCACTGGCCTCCCCTCCAGGACCTTGCTCTGGCTGTGTCCTCTTCCTGAAAGTCCTTCATTACCATGCATACTAAGTCACAGTGATTTCCTATTTATGGCAGTGATGTACAATATCTACTAAAATAAGTTATATGAATTTTAAGTGAGTCAATTTTTAAAACACATTTCAAGTCAATAATAGTAAAGTGGGTACAGAGATGGGGATAAAATACCAGCAGATTTGAAAGCATGTGTATAAAACAATGCACATTATATATTAAAATGGTAATATATTAGATACATTAGACTTCGTAGTAGAATAT
>PVKS010031405.1:0-23460 GCA_004027875.1 Aplodontia rufa | reverse complement strand
GACCTCAGTTTCTTGATTGAATGAATTGCTATGAATGGAAACTGAAGATCAGATTAACATTCTTTTAAGGCAGAGAACAATTGATAAGTCTTATTTTTGAAAGCCTTTCCCCTGAGTCTTGGATCTGGCACTCATGTGGCTGACAGGTTCCCAGCATTACTGATAGAGAGAGTCCATAAATTGGAGTAGAGAACTTCTGGAAGAAAAGAGATAGTGAAATTGTTCACTTTACTCCTGCTTCCAAAGATCTCAGGTAAATCCCTGTGAATGTAACACAGCATGTCTGGGTGGGTTCTGTTTTGCAAATTGGAGGTGTGAAATCCATGTACACAAGATCAGACAGAGCAAAGCAACAGGATTCAGAGTAGTGGAAAGAAAACAGAATTCCAAAGAGAGATGGTCCCAAGAGAGGGATCCCTTGAGGGGTCTTTGTTTGAAGAGAAGAATGTGAAAAGTTGAGCAATTTGGGCAGAGAGAAGGTCTGGAGTAGAGGTACCAGTACTGGAGTGGAGGCCTGGACATAAGGAACCTTAGACCATTTGCCATTGCAGTAAACAGTTTTAAAATCTCTAAGAATTTGGGAGTCGAATGTGCCATTTTTAGGCCAGTGACTGTTATTGTCCAGCTTATATTAGGGTCAAGCAATATTACAAAAGAGCACCAGTCTTTCAGGTTTGACTGTGTCTTGGAGACCCAGGGTCTGGCTATGTTTGGGAAGGCATCCCAAGGCATTTTCTCATGGAAGTGTTGGTGGGATTTGGTTCATGCTGGATAAGATAGATTGAGGAGGGTCCCCAAGGACTCTGGTGGAGAGAAAGCCAGAAATTCGGAAGTCAGAGGGAGTCATTCATACAGTAGGTTATGGCTGGTTGTTGTTGTTATACACAGCAATGTGAATGGTCTTACTGGAGCCGTCAAAGAGAGAGGTTGGAGGAGAGAGAGAAAGAGAGATAGAGTATTGGTGGAGATCAAGGGAAGACCCATAGGAGCCACATTTGTTGGGAACCTGGAAACTTCAGTCCTGGTTCAGACTATTTGCCATTTTTTGGTAGGAAGTTAATAAGATCTTTTTTTTTTTTGTTTTATAGATCAAAGGTCCTGAATTCTGAATTTAGGCCACTGAGTAATAGAGAGGTGTGACAGAGGTGACAGGAGAAAACAAAGCATCCTCTGTTTGCTTCTTGCCACCCGGAGTGCAAGAAGTAGTGCACCTGGAAGGAGTGGGTGTCCCCAACTCCAATCCCAAGGTAGGACCCCTGGGTCTGGCAGGAGTTTCTAACTGGGAGCCTCTGTGAAAAATTTGGAATCTTACCTCTCCAGAGAGTTGATTGACCAGTGTTGCAGGCTGGAACCAAATGGAGAAAGGATCTGTGATTTGAAGGTCTGGGAGAGCAGCAAAACTAAAGACAAGAATGAGGTTTCCAGAAGACACCAATAAAGAGCTCAGAAATGCTCTTGCTCCATTTGTGTACTAACAAGGCTGCAAAAATCTCGCCCCTGGAGGGTGTTGATTTCAGGTCACATTTAACTGTAGTGAAATTGGAGGGTGTTCTGAATCTCACATCTTGAATGAAGGAGAAGTAAAGAGTAAGGCAAAATTGAAAGGAAGAGAATGGGAAGGAGCATAAGAGCTCCGTCTACCCATTCTTGGGGTTTGGCACCATTTATGTAAGAAAAGACATGAAAAAATGAAGGAAATAGAGGAGAGTGGCAGCTCAACTGTAACACAGGTTTATTCAGAACCTGTGGAGGGGGTACCCAGTGGAGGCTGGGCCCCCTCTGCCACTTACAGACTGGAGTAGATATATAGGGAATGGGGGGCTGTGAGAGCGCAAATCCCAAATGGCCTGAATATATGGCATTTTTTATCATTTCCCTGTCCGGTGACAGTAATTGCACAAATCAGTGAGGATTTGAACGTACATACAGGAATTAGCATTTCCCATGGCCTTTTGGTATTACTTGGAAGTGAACAGGAGCACAAAGAGCATCCCAACTTCCTATTGTGCTTGCCTGAGGAATGGGTGGGAGGGCTGAAGCTGGGTTGTCTCCTCAGCCTGCAGGGGCCCTGAACAGAATGGGTGGGACAAGCCAGAGACCAGTATGTCTCCAGTCTGCTGGGGTCCCAAACGGAATTGGTGGAGAAGTCTGTGATGCATGTGTGACTTACAGACAGAACTTCTGAATGGAGAGAGTGCTACCAGAAGGCCAAGGGAAATGCATGGGAACTTACCCCACTTTTGTCAGCCCAGATGAAGAGAAACGAATGGTGTGCAGGAGCTTCCCGGTATATCTGTGGGAGAGGGTGGACCTCAATCCCAATGGGGGAGGCCTGAAAACCCTCCCAGGTTTTGGCGCCAAATTGTAAAATCAGGAACTTTGGTGTTCAGCACCAAATGTAAAAATCAGGGTGTGGATGTTAAAAAAGAAATCAGACCTAAAAGCAGCTGAGCAAAACTTTATTGGGATAGGGGTCAGGTTCATTAACAGCCTACCAGAGTGAGGGTGGGCTGGGGAAATCTCGTGTGGCCCTGGCTGGGCAGTGACTTTATAATCTGGGGTTGGCAGGTAAGTTTGGGGGTCTCATCCTTCAGGAATTGGCTGGTGACTCCATTGATAATTTGGCAATTGCGAGATACCATTAGGTTTTATCTGTCAGTATCTGATTGGTTGTTCTTTCACGCGTGTGGCCTACCCGATGTCCTGCCCCCATGTGGCCGCCTGAGGGGTGGGTTGCCTGATGTACTGCCTGATGTACTGTAACAGAAATATTTAGAACTTTTAGTACTGTTGGACACTGGCTCTTGACTGCTGCTGATTTCAGGAGACCCAGAATATTATTGTGACCCTTCAGTGAGAGTAGGGACTTATCTTGTAGTACAGGTGTCATTCATAGTATGTGCCATGGAACCCTGAACCCATTCTGTGGTTATTTCCCAAGTTTCAAAATATATAATTGGAATAGGTACACATAGAAAGTGATAGAATCCCTATGTTGTTATCTTAATCTATGGAGAGAGAGGGCTATCATTGTGGGAAATGCAAAATGGAAGCCATTAGAGCTGCATATATCTGGGGAGAAAGTTAATAAAACGAATATTGAATGTTTTCTCTCAAATGTAGAAGCTAGAGTAAAATAAAAGAAAGGTTGGGGGGAGGATAAGATTATATAAACAACATTCAAATATAAATTAATAAACTAATAGCTAAAGGAAGTCCATTAGAGTAGAGGAAAGAGAAGTGGAGAGGGGAGGGAAGAGGGGAGGGAATAGTGGGGGATAAAGAAAATATATTTTGCACCTCCAAGATACTAAATGTTTTCCATGCAATCAATAAAAACAGAAAAAAGTAAAAGAAATAGTAATAATCAAAGGAGCTGGGCACAGTGGCACACACCTGTATTCCCAGTGACTCAGGGACTGAGGCAGGAGCATCTCAAATTTGAGACCAGCCTCAGGAACTTAGCGAGACCCTGGCTCAAATTAAATATAAAAATGGGCTGGGGATGCTGCTCAGTGGTTAAGTACACCTGGGTTCAATCCCTGGTACCAAATAAAAAAAAATAATAATCACAGTAGAAGAAAGGGTCAAGGGGGTGGGGGAGAGGAAGGTGCTAGGGACAGTAGGTTTTCAAGTGGTTACTCTTATTGCAGCTCTCTGAATGACCAATTGCTGCAAGTGGATTGCTAAAGTTTAAAACTATAATATTTGAGTTTTTATTTAAATCTTTTAATATTTGCATGCTCTGATATTGAGTACATATATGCATATTTAGAATTGTTACTTCCTACTGTTGAATTTACCTTTTATCATCATATAATTCTAACCTTTATTATTTCTTTTGATGTTTTTGATTGTCTATTTTATCTGATAGATAAAATGTTAGCCTGAATTCTTTCAGATTCCATATACATAAAATATTTTATTCCATCCTTCTACTTTCAGTTCATGCATGTTCTTAGAAGTGAAGTGAGTTTCTTATAAACAGTATGTAGTTGGGTCTTGTTTTTCATCCATTCTATTATGCCTTTTAATCAGAGAATTTAATCTATTTAAATTCAAAGTAATAACTGACATGTGAGTATTTACTACTACCATGTTCTCTTTTTTCAAGTCATTCTATAGACTTACTGTCTTCCTGTTTTACTTGTGCATAAGTAATTTTTATTTTAGAATTATGCTTTGATTTCTTACTTTTTAATTTTAGTCTATCTTTGTTTTTAAAGAGAAAGGAACAGTGAGAGAGAAAGAGAAAGAATCAGTTTTATTAATTTTTCATATGACTTTTGTTGCTCTGACACCTCATTGTGTACATGATACTGGGTTTTGAACCTATGTCCTCATGCATGCCAGGCAAGCGACACAACTGCTGAGCTCCAGTCCGTAATCTTAGTTTATCTATTAAATTTTTTTCTATTGTGATTACCATGGGACTTATTAAAATATCTTATAGTTATGACAGGTTGTTTTTATTAGTGCATTATAATTGTATATATTATTTGAATACATTATGCCATATTACTACATGCACCTAACATAATTTGATTAATCTCATTCCCCAGTACCTTCTCTTTCCCATTCCTCCTCCCTCCTCTTTATCCAATGGGGATAATCTACTGATTTCCACCTATCATTACTATTACTAGTACTAGAATTATAATTATATAATCAAGACTCTTTGTAGTATGTTTATACATGAACATTGCATAATTTGATAGATTTTATAGCACAGCACTTCCCCATGCCCTCTCTTCCTCTCTCCCTGTGAATCCCCTTCCTCTTATAAATTGATCTTCCTTCATGATATGCTATTTTAAACAAATATCAACTTAAATTTGATCACAACAATAATAAAACCCTACATTTTAACTCCTTGTCCCTCAAATTTTGAATTTTTGAGGTCATGATTTACATGCTTTTATGTTTCCTTTCCCTTAAAATATTCTTGCTATTGTTATTTTTTGTCTTTTAATCTTCCTTTTCAGGATATAAATGGTATATTACCAATAATTATAGTATCAGAGTGTTTAAAATTTGCCACGGTGATTAATTTTACCTACAAATTTTATATCTTTGAATGTTTTCATGTTACAATTTTTTTGTCATTTTTTTCTGCTTGAAGAAATCCTTTTAACAGATGTAGTGTTACTGAATTGCTTCAACTTTTGTTTGGATACATGTATACATTCTCTGTTAAAACAGTAAGCATACATTTCCCCTCATATTTATATACTTTTTTGTTGGTGAAAATATTCCGATTATTTTCTTCCAGCTTTTTGAAATAGGCAGTATGTTATCATTTATTGTAAACATAATGTTCCATACAACTCTAGAACTTATTCCTCCTATCCAACTTTAATTTAGTGCTCCTTAATCAATCTTTCCCCATTCTTCCTTTATCCTCACTTTCCCCAGTTCTTGCTAACCATTACTCTACCATCAGATTCTAAGAGATCAATTTTTTAAATATACTAATGTGAGCCATATCACACAGTATTTGTTTTCCTGTGCCTGGTTTATTTCAGTGGATGTAAGGACCTCCAGGTCCTTCTGTTGTTATCACAAATGACAAGATTTCATGCTTTTATATGGCTAATCAGAATTTTATTTGTGTATACATACTAAAAATTTTATACATTAATGGCTTGGTGAATGAACACTTAGCCTCCATTTCTTGGCTCTACTGAATGGTGGTGTGGCAAATATGAGAGTGCTGATATTTCTTCAACATAATGATGCCATTTATTTCTGATACATATCCAGAAATGGACTGCTAGATTAGATCATGTTGTACTTCTTAATTTTTTGTGGAGTCTCAATATGATTTTTCCATAATTGCTACAACCATTTACATACCTACCAACAGTATATGTCTTTCAATTTCCACAAATCTTCAACAGCACATTTTATCTTTTTTTTAATACCAAGGTTTAAATCCAGCATTTCTGAGGCACTGGACTACAACCCAAGGCCCTTGCATTTTTATTTATTTATTTTTTTTTTATTTTTGAACAACCATACAAGTTTTTAACAAAATAATATAAAATGTGTATAGATTCTGGATATTACAATTACCCCCAGGAGTGCCCCCCCAATTACCCACCCTTATCCCTCCCTTCCCCTTCCCCCCATATCTCTAAAAAGGATTATGTTGCATAGCATTACATCTTATCTGGATTTAACATGTGATAATAGACCAACTTTCTCACTTGCGGCATATTTTTTATTTTGAGAAAGGATCCTGCCAAGTTTCTTAGGGCCTTGCAAATTTGATGAGGCTGGCTTTGAACTTGTGTTCCTGATGCCTTAGCTTCCCAAGCTACTGGGATTAAAGGCATGCTCCCTGCTCTTTTGTGTTTTGATAGCAGCCATTCTAAATGCAGTGAAGCTACATTTCCTTGTGGTTTTCATTTGTATTTCCCTGATGGTTAGTGATGCTAAGCACTTTTTTCATTAACCTGCTGCAGTTTTACGTCTTCTTCTGATAAATGTCTAAATAAGGTTCATTGTCCACATTTAATCAAATTATTTTCATTTATTTTTATATTGAAGTTTTAAAATTCCTTATAAATTCTAGATGTTAACCCCCAGTCACATATATAGTTTTCAAATAGTTTTGTCTATTGTATAAGTTGTCTCTTCTTTCTTTTGAATATTTCCTTTTCCATATAGAAACTTTCAATTTGATGTAATTCCATTTGTCTATTTTTGCTTTTGTTTCTTTGTCTTTGAGGGGTTTATCAAAACAATTCTGGCCCATTCCATTGTATACAAGCACTTCTCCTATGTATAATTCCAGCATTTTTATAGTTTCAGTTATATTTAGCTCATTGATTGATTTTGAGTTGCTTATGTATATGAGAATCAGGTATCTGGTTTCATTCAATTTTCCCAGTACAAACTATTGAAGATACTATTCCTTCCCAAAAGAATGTTATTAGTAAATTTGCCAAAGATCAGTTGGCTGTAAATATGTGAGTTTTCTTTTAGGCTTTCCTTTCTATCTTATTGATCTATGTGTTTATTCTTATGCCAAAATCATGCTGTTTGATTACTATGACTTTGTAACACAGCTTGAAGTCAGGATATGCAATGATCCCTGCTATTTTTTTTATACTTAAGATGGTTAAATTATTCATTTTTCTATGTTTCCGTAGAAATTTTATATTTTTTAGTTCTGTGAGGAATGTCATTTGTATTTTCATTGAATCTGTAGATGACTTGTGTAATATGAATACTTTAATATTGTTTCTTCAATCCGTGAATGGAAAAGACATTTTCGTGTGTGTGTGTGTGTGTGTGTGCACGCGTGCATGTGTTGCTTTGGATTTATTGCATCATCTTTTATAGTTCTCATTGTAGAAACATTTCACCACTTGTTAAATGTATTCCTATTTTTTTGCTTGATTATTTTTATTATTGTAAAGGGGATTACTTTCTTACTTTTCTTGTAATTCAATGTTGGTGCAGAATAATACAATTGATTTCTGTATGTTGAACAATATGTTGTATATAAAACAACTCACTGAATTGTTTTATTCCAATAATTTCTTTTTATGTGTATATACTTTTACTCATTTTTATATACAATACCAGGTTACACCCTAACATGATCACACGCACAAAAAAAATGAAAAACAACCTGCTTCAATTCATTCTCCAGTACTATCCTCTCCACCCCAACTCCACACTACGGATCTCTCTTCAATTTATTTACTTTGTCTTTTTTAAAATTAGTATCCTGTGGGTACACCCACTGCCAGAATTCACCATGCCACATACATGTATGCATATACAAAAGTTCAGTCAGATTCATTCTATTGTTTTCCCCTATTCCATTCCCTGCTTCCTCCTTCTAAACCCTCTTTGTCTCCTGTACTGATCTTTCTTCTATTTTGATGAAATCACCCTCCTTTATTTCTCTTTCTCTTTCCTTTTTTCTAGTAATTCCTCAATAAAGTTTTTAGAGCTTTCTATGTATAAGATCATGTCATCTACAAACAATATAATTTCACTTCTTTCTAATTTGGTTGTCCTTTCTTTATCTTGCTTGAGGTACTCTATTGAATAAAACTAATGAAAGGGGCATCATTATTAGGCTTAAATACAAATATTCCCCATTCAGTATGATACTAGCTATGGGCTTCTTATATATGGCTGTTGTATTGAAGTACCTTCCTTCTATAATTGATTTGTTCAGAGTTTTTTTCATAATTGGGTGCTCAATTTAATTCCAATTGCTTTCTGTATCTATTGAGATGATCATATGCTTTATGCCCTTCATTCTGTTGATGTGGTATAACAAATCTATCAATTTGTTTGTTGAACCAACTTTGCATCCCTTGGGTTAATCCCATTTGATCATGATGTTATGGTTTGGATGAAAGGTGTCCCCCAAAAGCTAGTTTGACAATAAAAAGGCTGAGGTGAAATGATAAGAGCCTTAAACCAATCAGTGAGTTGATCCCCTGATAGGGGATAACTGGTAGGGTGTGCCTTGAGGAGGTGAGTCAATGGGGGTGTGCCTTTGGGCTATATATTTTGTATCTGGTGAGTGGAGTCTCTCACTGATCCCTGGAGCATGCTTTCTGCTATGATGTTCAACCTCACCTCAAGCCCCAAAGAATGGAGCTGGTCTTCTATGGACTAAGGCCTCTGAAACCATGAGTCTCTAAATAAACTCTTCCTCCTAATATTGTTCTTGTCAGGTCTTTGGGTCACAGTAACGAAAAAAACTGACTAAAACAGAAATTGGTACCAAGAAGTGGGGTTGTTGCTATGACTAACCTGAGCATGTGGTTTAGAAGCTTTTGGAGCTTATTGAAATTTGTGGAAGAATTTTGTAAAGTGTGGAGATACATTGTGAAAAAGCTTTAGCTTTTTGTAAGCAAAGATTAATTGGCAGTTCTGGGGGAGGGGTGCTCAGAAGACCAACATGCCTATAGGACTGTGCTAAGTAAAGACAGAGGTTTCAGAGCAGAAGGAAGACTCTTTTGGAAATTGAACTAGAGGCCATTCATGTTATGTTCTGGCTAAGAAG
Source organism: Aplodontia rufa (assembly GCA_004027875.1). Classification (NCBI taxonomy): domain Eukaryota; kingdom Metazoa; phylum Chordata; class Mammalia; order Rodentia; family Aplodontiidae; genus Aplodontia; species Aplodontia rufa. Next base: position 14,420 of record PVKS010031405.1, on the reverse strand, counting down.
TTGTCTGCATTTTGCTCATGTCTGGAAAATTTTTCTGAGCCTGATTTTAAAGGGAATGGACTTATTAATTGGGCAGAAGAAATTTCTAGACAGCTTAGTATTCAGACGGTGGCATGAACATTGCTGGTAGCTTTTAGCCAAATGTATTGTGACAATCAGGATCAGAAAGCAGAGCAGAAAGATTTGAAAACTTGCACTTGAAAGATGAGAATAAAACTGGGGCTAGGAAAGTTGCAGTTGTTAAAGACTTTACTGCAACCAAAGAGATGCTAATGATTTTGCCCAGGAGCAAAAAGAAAGATTACTTCAGAACACCTCACGAATTCACAAGACCATGTCCATTTCAGGATCAAGGGACTAAAAATCCCTTTGAGGAGAGATCAGTGGGGGCATCCTTCTTGCACAAGAAGATTTAGGAAGTTATTTCAACATTCTTAACCATCCAGACACTCAAACGGTTGCAGCCTTAGTCCCTGGAGGCTTGGCTACTGCTCAAAATGGTGGCAGATCTTGGGAACAACAACATGGTGCTGGTTTTGCCTTATTGCAGGACACTAGATTTAGGGAGTCCCAGAGGCTTCCACTCAGACTTGAAAGGCCCTTGGAGGCCAGGCAAAGTGCCCCAGAGTCAGTGTCCCTGCAGGTAGCCCTCTGAGAGGTCAAGTGTGGAAATATAAGGAGGAAGCTGAAGCTACAGTGGAGACACCTGAGATTAAGAAATACCAGTACCATGGAACATTTGCCAATGAAAGCTGCTGGATTTGAACACAGACAAGCCAACATAAAGGTCATGTGGACTACTTTTGGCAAAGCCATAGGGCCAAGCTGCACAAGGCCTTTGGGCAGAACATCATGATGCCATTTTGCTCCAGATGCCAGACATGGAACTACAAGGACTTTTTTGGCCAGCTAGATTTCAGACTTCCTTTGGTCCCATCCCTTGTTTCTATGCACCTATTTTTCTAAGTTGAAATTAATCTTTATACCATTATATATTAGATACATGTAACTTGATTTGGGTTTTTACAGGTGTTTACATTCAGAGTTTGTCTTACGTCTCAGAGGAGACTTTGAACTTGGACTTTTGGGCAATTTTTGGAGCTTCTGAGACTAATGGGACAATTGAAAATGGACTAAATGTATTTTATAATGACAGATTGTATTGAAAATGGTCTAAATGTATTTTATAATGACAGATTGTCTTGAAAATGGTCTAAATGTGTTTTGCATGTGGGGCCAGAGGTGGAATGCTATATTTTGGATGAATGGTGCCCCTCCAAAGCTCTTGTTTGACAATGCAATGGCCAAGGTGAAATTATTGGGTGATAAAACTCTTAATCCAATCAGTTAGTTAATCCCCTGATAGAGGTTAACTGGTAACTGTATGATGGTAGGGAGTAGAGGAGGTGGCTCATTGGGGACATGCTTTTGGAATACATGTTTTGCATTTGCCATGGAGTCTCTGTCTCTACTTGCTGGAGCCATACCCTTCCACTGTGATGTTCAGCCTCACCTTGAACCCCTAGGAATGGGAGCTGGCCTTCTATGGACTAAGACCTCTGAAACCTTTAGACTCTAAATAAACTAAAATTGTTCTTGTCAGGTCCTTGGGTCACAGCCAAAAAAAGAAAAAAAGAAAAAAGAAACATCAAAAAAACTCAACTAAGACACATGGTGAATAACATTTTTAAATGCTGTTGGGAATTGTTTGCTTATAATTTTGAGGATTTTGGCATCTGTGCTCATCAAGAATATTGGCCAATAGTCTTGTTTTCTTATTTCTGTGTCCTTGTCTGTTTTAGGTGTCAGTAATTAATACTGATCTTGTGGAATGAGTTCAGAAGAATTCACCTATGTTCAAGTTTTTTGTATAAGTTAAGATGAATTGGTACTATGTTCTCTTGAAATACCTGGTACAAGTCAGCAGTGAACTTATCTGGTACTGGCTTTACTTGAATGGGAAAATTTTTATTCTTACTTCAATCTCATAAGGCTTATATTTACCCTTTTCCATGACTTGATCTGGTTAAAGTATATGTACCCAAGAATTCGTCTATTTCTTCCAGGTTATCAAATTTGTTGGCACACAATAATCTCAAGTAATAATTACTGAATCCATTTTCATCTAATGTTTTATTCTTCTCTCCTTTTTTCTCTTTGTGTAGCTAAGGATTAATCAATTTTGTTTATATTTTTTGAAAAAAATCTCTTCATTGCATTTATTTTGCTTATATTTTATCTATGTTATTTATTTCTGTTTTGATCTTTTTCATTTCTTTACTCTCATTAATTTGGGTTTGGTTTGTTCTTGTATTTTCTGGCTTCTTAAGATACAGTAATACTTTGTTTATTTGAGATCTTTCTGCTTTAATAATGTAGGCATTACACCTCTTGATATTGCATTCATGTCCTATAGATTTTGATATGTTCTGTGTCCACATACCTTGTTTAAATACATTTTTAAAATTTTTTCTTGATCTATTTGTTATTCAGGAGGAAGTTATTTAATTTCCATTTGTTTTTATATTTTTCAAGAATTTTGTCACTTATTTCTAATTTTATTTCATACATTCCCACTTTTTAATTTTTTATTTTGAGACATCATTTCACCATTTTGCCCATGCTGTACTCAAACTTGTTCTGAGCATTCCAAGTTATTGAAATTACAGCCATTTACCATGGTGCCCTGCTGTAGTCAGAAAATTTAATCAAGTTGATATTAAGTTTTAACTTTTTAAAAGACTTGTGGCTTATTTTTAAAATTATTTTGCTTTAAATACTTCAGTATTTTGTTGTTTAGTACACAAATTACATAAATATTATTTTCTCTAAATGGGTATTACCTTTCTCAATATAAAATAGCCTTTTACATCCCATGATTTTAATGTTTTGTTACATGAATTATTCTTTTCTGAAACAATATTGCCATTTGTTTTTTCCTTGTTATTATTTGGGATAGTTATGGTTGATTGCTGCTGAATATTCATGCTAATCTCCATCTATAACTCATTCCCACACCGTAGAACTCCTTGCAAGCCAAATATTTGATGAGCTGGGTTCCACAAACCTGATGCACTGGCATAAAATTGGATGGTGAAGGTCAGGTACAGCTAATTTAGAGATTTGGCATTGGTATATTTCAAATGTATACCATATGAAAATAATAGCTAGAATTGACATCCATAGGAATATATGGTAGCTGTGAAATTTTATGAATGTGTGTTCTGAGTGGATAGGAACAGGTCCACAGATAGGCTCATCTTCAGGATATGCAAGAGGAAAAGTAGAGAATTTCACATTATGTAATGAAACATTATTTTTCTGACTCTCTCTACACTTTTTGAAGGAGACTAAATTTAGCTAGAGCAGTGATTAACTTTAACATGTATATGAATTACTACAATATCTTGTTAAAATGCAGGTTTTGCAGTTTTACCAATCCCCCATATGATATGGGTTCTGCAGATCCTCAGACCACCCTTTCAATTATTGAAATTCCAGGACTCATTAACTTTTGTCTTATAACTTATCTCTGAATTTAAAAATATTTTAACTAAATGCAACTCCCATGCATGTCTTCAGCAACTACAACATGGAGGTTACAATAGTAGCCATTCATGGAACACTGACACAGATATTAAGGTCTATCAGTTTAAAAAAATTAAAGCTTCACAGTTCAGTCTCTTATCCAATATCTTCTGGAATTTGAGAGAAAGTTAAGGCAAGTTGTTCTAACCACTCACCAGGAAAGTCCTACTGTCCTACTTTGCTGGATTGGGTTATTTGTATCAGCATTGTCTTTTTTCCCCCAGTCAATCCAATTCCATCTGCTTATTACTTTCAAAGATTCCTCAAATTTTCTGTTCTCTTTTCAACTCTGCTGTTTTTCCAGTATTTCCACAGACATTTTCTGCTATATTGTTTTTGTCATTTCAGTGGGATGTGTAAAGAGTAGGAGAGAAAGACATATGGACTTAGGTTTTCACCTTGCAGCAGAAATCTTGCTTTCGATTTGATAGTTAATGAAGTCTTCTTTCACTTTCTGTTTGTCTGAAGTTTTATCGTTACAATTTCTTTGCCTTGGGGCTGGAGCTGTTGCTCAGCAGTTACAGCATTTGCCTAGCATGCACAAGGACCCGGGTTTGAACCCCAGCACCACGTATGTAACAAAGTGTTGGTGCAACAAAAGCCACATGAAAACCTAAATGAAATTAATTCTCTCTCTCCTTTCTCTCTCTCTCTCACTGTCCCTCTCTATTTTTAAAATGACTTTCTTTGTGTTAAATTGTGGGAAATTTTCCCTTCTGAATTATTGTCAAAAAACTAAAGCAGATACAAATGAAGATGTTTGTAAGAAAACTTAACTTCATAAAACTTAACCAGAATATTTAATTCTAGGCTTTGCAAGTGAAATGGATGCTTAAGTGGCTCAAATCTATCTTCACATTTCACTTTCCCTCCAAGATGTGTTTACTTCACTTTCTATGGTCATCAAAATATCTGAGCCCAAGGAAACACTTTCTCTTTGAATCTTCTGGTACAAATAAGGACAAAACCCATCCATTGGTTTCTCTGAACAGGTTGTAGTAGCAATAGTAACCACCATAATGACAGTAATCTCCATCATCATCCCTTTGCAAGGCCTATGCTAGAAACTTAGTATGGATTGTCTCATTAAATCTTCACAGTTATTCTGAAAGATAGATAATACAACTGTACTCATTTTGATTACAATGAAGTATAAATATGTTAAATGACCTACCAAGGTAGCTAGTGCCAAAGCTGGAGTCAGATCCCAGGTCTTGCTACCCTGGAGGCATAAATTTGTCAATCTTACTAGACCAAATATTGTCACATCCAAGTTCAGTTGTCTATAATTGTCCTGCCATTCTTTCCTGGTTCCCCATTTGAGGGACTGACATCTTTTCCAATAACTGAAACCAGACAAGTCTCTACCTCCAGGAGCTTAGTATTCATGCCTCATAAGGAAAGCAAAAAATAAATTAAAAAAAAAAGAAAACGGTAAACAGATCCCATTTGCCAAATTATTTCAGGACAAATACTAAATATATTGGCTTAAAAATCTATAGTCTTAAAAATATGCACATGATATAGGTGTTTTGTATGGCAATACCTATTTGATATGTAATTTGCCAGTATTATACTGTTTTGGTACTTTTTTCTTTTAAAAAATCTGTCTTTTGCTTCCAGACAAATTCAATTGCATTAAACAAAATGCAAATTTCAGTTTATTAATTCAGCATTTAATCTTCTATATTCACTGGTTTGCAACTTAACCATGACATTAAAATCTCTTTTTCAGTGGTACTAAATCTGAATATTCAACCAGTTTTAACCAGTATGGTAGCAGCTGATTCTTTACAGAAAAAAACATATTTTCATGTATCAAAATATGGTGTTCTTTCAAAGACAGTGAACATCATATTCAAGGCATCTATTTCCTTCAAGAAACATTTGGAGAGATCTCATTTCCCATAATGACAATGTGTAAATTTGATTAACATCATGAAAGAAGAATTGATCACTTTACCTCAAAGTACTCAGAGCAGGCCCTGGTGAGGTTTTCAAAAGGGACCCATTTTTCCACATATTTGAATTATCTTGTGTGAATAATTGGAGATTCTGATATAAATGTATTATCACATGAACCAATAAAGAGATTATTTGCAAGGTGAATGTAATTCTAAAACTCAACTTGTTTATTCTTTGAAGAATTTTTGAAGTAAATTAAATAAGGCAAATGAAATCATGTATATGGCTGCCAGATTTTTTTTCATGTGAAGGTGTCAAATATTTTTTGCCTTCAAAGAACATTATAAGATGCCATACCATAATTATTTTATTCAATTGATTTAATTGGAAAAGACCAAATGTATATATGAAAGACATGACTTCTCTCCAGTTGTTTTCTGAACCGTAAGTTGGGCATATGTAGCCTTTCTCTCACCCCCACATGTCACCACTGGACAAACTTAATGAAGTGGGGTCAGGGATCCTTGACGACAGAGAAGATGAGAGTATGTTAGTGGTGAGAAGACGAGGAGTCAGAGAGAGTGAAAGGGAAGGCTGTTGTAATCTATTTGAGAAACTTTTTTTCATATAGACATGTAGGAGTAGGGAAAGGGGGCTGGCAGTGGCACAGTAGTTTCTTTTTTAGGCAAAATTGGAGAGCGATATTGAAGTATTCTTCAATATACATGCAGAAAGTGTTGTGGTGAGACCTCTTCTTTTTTTTTAACAGTAACCACCTTTTGAGATATAATTCACATAACATAAAATTCAATCTTTTAAAGTGTAATTTGGTGGCTTTTAATATATTCATAGAATTGATCTTCAACTCAATTTTAGATCACACTCATCACTCAAAAAAGAAACCTTCAACCATTAATTTACACTCTCTCTATGGATTTGCCTATTTCCTACAACACAGTTCATACAAACAAATTACACAAAAGCCTCTTTTGTTTTATCTTCTTTCATGTAACATATTTTCAAGATTCATGCATGATATAGCATATATTGGTACTTCATTCCCTTTTATGGATGAATAATATTCCATTGTATAGCTACAACATATTTTTTTAATCCATTCATTAGCTGAAAGACATTTAGACTGTTTTCACTTTTGACCAATTATGAATAAAGTTTCTGTAAACTTTCAAGTACACATATCTGTTTATTTGTTTTTTGGTGCCTGGAATTGAAACCAGGGGTGCTTAACCACTAAGCCACATCTCCAGGCTGTTTTAGATTTTATTTTGAGACAGAGTCTCATTAAGTTGCTTAGGGCCTCACCAAGATTCTGAGGCTGGCTTTGAACTTGTGATACTCGTGACTTAGCCTCTCAAGATGCTGGGAGTAATGGCGTGTGCTCAAGTACAAGTTTTAATGTACACACAATTTCATTTCTTTGGTTATATATCTAGGAATGAAATTGCTGCTGAGACATATGGTAACTAATTATTTTATGAATTCTTTTTTTACAAGAATTACATGTATTTCTTTATTTTTATTTTTTCTTATACAATGGCTATAGGCATCTAAAATTTTTAAACATGAAATGGCCTTTTCACAACATTAGACAGAGCTTCCAGAAAATCCACAAGCCAACTTTGCTACTCGAACCACAAATGTCTTATGAATTTTCAGTTCACAACCTTGAAATTCCTCTCCCTGATGACATAGTTCAATTCTTCAACTGAGTCTGTGCTCACCATCTTTATTTCAGGTTCTTCTGTGGATAACAGTCATGACATTCTTTTAACAATATGAATATGCTAAATGCTTTCCATGTGTAACTGTAAACTGATTTACTCTTTACAATAATTCTATGAAGAACATACTACTATAATTACCTCAAATAAGACAAGGAAACTGATACTCACGTGATGTCATCTGCCTAAAATGGTGCTGGGATGTTAACCCAGGCAATCTAGCTCCAGAGTCCTAGGTGGGGATATAACAGAATCCTTTTGAATTTAAAAGTTTCTTCCCAATGCCCACATAACTGCTTTTCTGCACTCAGAATTTCCTCAGACTGAGAGTGGAAGTTGATACGCTACCCCTTGTCTGGGAAGGCACCAAGGAAATGAATACAGATACATTTCTGAACATCATGGCCTAGCTAAAATCCACATATGCCTTTTGTCCCACTGTACCCTCTCTCCTCTTATAAAAAATTGTTTGCACCCCTGAGCTCCCAAAAGATGGCAAGTTGAGACAGAAAGTATCTCCACTATTTCATCAAGGCTGGCTTTAAATAAACCTGTTTTCCTTCACTAACCTGTCTCGTGAGTTTAGTAGAATGACAAGGCATAGAACCTTCAATTCTCAGTAACAAGAGAAGATGTCCAGGCAGAAAGATCCAAAAAGGTGATCACTTCAGATTAATATATCCATTTCACAGAAGAGATTTGGGTTTGTCTTTCGTTGACTAGTGTTTTTTTTTTTTGTTTATTTGTTTTTGGTTTTTGTTTTACTTTGTTGCTTTTAGTTTAACACAGAGATTGAAAACATATGCCTCGGCATGAGTCCAAGATCTGCTACTACCTGTGTGAACTTGGGCAATTTATTTAACCAGTATATGCATCATATTATTTCATATGTAAGATGGGTATAATGAAAGCACTTTCCTCACAAGGCTGTTGCAAGGATTAAATTGATTTATTATATGTAAAGCACATAGAATAGGGTTTATATCCCAAGTTCAACAAAGAAATATGAATCCTATTTTTTTGGATTATGCACTTCATCAGTAAAACATTTCTGAGCAAATCTTCCTAATATATATATATATATATATATATATATATATATATATATATTATAAATTACACTCATGTACAACTGTTAATCCACATCTGAGAAAGCTTAAATTCCTCTTTAGTTTTTAGACAAGCAGTTATAATATCTTCCTGTGTACTTCACTCTAATTGCTGCTCATGTGCCAGATGGGGTCTGAGTCCTAACGTATGGCTAGAAATTATTTGTTCCTGCTTCCCTGGTAGTATGATAAAGGAGTGCAGGCCATGAGTCCCCTCTGTAGGTATAAGAAGTGATGGGGGGTAAGGGTGACAACTAAGAGCTATTTGTACCAGAAGGAAGGGAAGTAGCTTCTATTTCTTCCTCATGGGGGAAGGGAAGTGCCTGATTACCTATAAAATCATGTTTTTCTACTTCATAAAGTTCTACTACCTATCAGGTAAGGTGAATCACCTCAATCTCTTTCTGGGAAGATGTAATCTACAGGTGAATCCTAGATGTCATAGGGCTCTGTTCACTCTTCAGAACCTAGAATAGCATAAGAGGCCAGGAAAGAGCCCCTGTTGCAACCATGAAGAGATTCTGGCCTCAGTAAGATCTAGGGCACTACAATCCCAAAATGAACAGATTATTTCAGACCTTAATCCTATCATTTTGCATCTCCTTCCAGGGCATAGGGAGATGGACAAGGCTTCAAGTCACCCCCTTTTATTTTTACAGATAAAAGAATTATGGTCTTGGAAAAGCTCCATTTATTCTCTGAATCTCACAGTGAGTTCATGTAATTACAATAATAACTGTTATTTTGAGCTACCACTGTTGCAGGTGCATTGTATTTAACTCATTTTATCTTCATGATGAGGGTTAGAAAAGAGTTAGAAAAGCTTTTGATCTCAAGATATATAAAACTTATTGAACTGCAGCTTAATCAAATAGGAGTTTTTCTTCATAAATTATAATAATTCAGAAGTAGGTGGTTGCTAACATTATTTCAATAGTTTTCTGATGCTTTTATGGATCAAGTTTTTTCTCATCTTTATCTGCTGCCATCCTTAGTATGTATGCCTTTATCTTCACACTTATTACTTCATAGTTGCAAGGTACTTGCTCTTACTAAAAATATTATATACGAATTCAAATGAGGGAGAAGAAAATAATTGTTGGTGCCTGCCATATTCCTCCCCATTTCATTTGGAGAGCAAGTTCTCTCATGAACCAGCACCCTCTAGAAGACTTCCTTCACATGTCCCTAGTTAACTGTTGACTATGCTTTGCAGCAAGAAAGACTGAAAAAATGAGTACTTAACTGAGCACATTGATGCCCCAAACAAAGCTGGGGCTCAAACTGCAAATAAGAATGGAAAATGGATAATATACAATAACTAGTTTTTCAGTCACAGATAAGTACGTTCTTAATTCTTGTTTTTCAAATAGAGAAACTGAGGCACAGCATAATTAAGCAACCTGCCTAAGGACATATAACAAACAAATAATAGAGTTGGGACTTGAACTCAGGCAGTCTGGCCAATGCTAGTGTTTCCACAATACTGTTTGTGACAACCTACAGTAAAGAATATCCAGAATATTTACACATTTTATACACATTTTATATTATTTTGTTAAAATCGTGTAAGGTTGTTCAAAAAATAATAATAAAAAAAAAATAAAAAGAATGGAGGAGGCAAGGTAAATATATAATATTTCCAAAAGTAATGCCTTGCTAAAATCAAATGATCACATAATGATGATTAAACATCTAGGTCTGCCTCCAATAAAGAAATGAGAAATGGCCTAAAAAAAAAAAAAGAATGCATTTAATATTGTACATCAGTATACATATATATTCAAAACTTTGATTTTACTACCTGAAATATTCTTCTATTTTCTTGTATTCTAATATATATTTCATTTTTTTAAAATTCTATTATGCTCAACTGATAATCATGATCCTACAATTTGAAAATTATTCAGCTACCTTGCTTTTTCTCAGTATAAATACTTCTGTAATAAGATTTCTGGAATAACAAGAAAAACCTCCTAGAGATATGTCACTTTTTCAGTTGATGACTTAAATGCAAATATTACTTTCCTCTCTTTTTTTTTAAAGAGAGAGGGACAGTGAGATCACGAGAGAGAAACAGAGGATCAATTTTATTTAGTTTTTCATACGGCCTTCATAGCTCCGACACTTCATTGTGTAAGTGGTGCTGGGGTTCAAACCCACAGACCTGGGCATGCAAGGCAAGCACAGTAACTACCAAGCCACTGCTCCAGCCCCTACTTTTCCCTGTTTTGTCCAAGTATTTTTCTCGTACAGATTCTGATCCAGGAATGCTTTATTTGAGGGTTTTTTTTTATTTTTTATGTAGTCAGACACAACTACTAACTGACAAAACCACCAATGTTTAAATGAGATGAACATATATAACACTTCACAGTATACACAGTGAGTACTCATTTGTGTGTCTTAGCTGATTCTCCCCAAGAAACACACCTTCTGATATGAGTGGAGTAGGGGAATGATACATGAAAGTGAAGACAGTCAATAAGGGGTATGTTATTAAACCAGCTACTACAGTAGACAACTGAAGCTTAATCCGTGGGGAAACTCTGGGAGAAAAGTGTAAACATACATTTCCAAATTATCACAACTGAGGGGCAAGGAAGTCAAGGTACCCAACCATCATTCATTGGTTAAGGGACAGTGAAGCCAGTAATTCCCATGCACTTTATATCTGCTATATTCTAGACAAAGTGGATTCTAGCAGCCTGAGGGAGGCCCTCTAGCAAAGATACAGATGTTGATATTAGAACTCATATTGGTGTGCACAGAAACTGTAAGGGAAGTTGGGTGAAACACCAAAAGCATCTGCTACAACATGCTAGCTTATGTCCTCATCAACATTTCCTCAGTTCTGGTATATTCAACACTTCCTGAGTTCTCTGTCCAACACAATGGTGCTCCAGGAACGGATGGCACAGTGTCATAGGTAAAAACCTCAAATGGGGCAAGTCTGATTTTTAAGTCAAGCTTTTGTACTGTTATGGTTTTTATATGAGATTTCCTTGAAAAGTTCCTGTCTGTGGAGAAATATTCAAAGGGTAAATGATCCGATTATTAGATTTGTAACCTATTTTGAATGAACTGACTAGATGGTAACTTTGGGCAAGTGGAACATGGCTGGAGATGGTAGGTTACTGGGAGAATACCCTGAAAGGTTTGTTCTTTCTGTAGCCAGCATTTCTAATTTCTCCTCCTACCCACATCTCTCATTTCTTGTTGCCTTGATGGGAGCGCCTTTCCTCTGATACACACTTTGTTCATAATATTCTTCCTCACTTTTGGCTGAAAGCAGTTGAATCAGCTGTCTGTGGACCAAGACCTCTGAAACTTTATGAGACCCAAATTAAATTATCCTCATCTAAGTTTTTTAAGACAGAGAGAGAGAGAGAGAGAGAGAGAGAGACTGAGTGAGTGAATCATATTATTTAGTTTTGTATGTGGCTTTTGTTGCTCTAACACTTCATTGTGTAAGTTGTGCTGGGGTTCAAACTCATATCCTTGAACATGCCAGGTAAGTGTAATATTGCTGAGCAACCACTCCAGCCCCCTAAGTTGCTTCTGTAGGGCATTTGGTCACAACACAAAAGCTAACTAAAACATGTACTAACTCTATGACCCTAATATTATTCACCTTCCTACTTAGTAAAATGGGAGAAATGTTCAAATTTATACCTTAGAGTTATTGTGAGAACCTGTTACAGACCTTAATTCACAAGTGCTCCATAAATGCTAGCTAGTATTTATTAAAGTTAAAAGGGTTTGAGTTTATTCTGTTTAATCTATGAAAGTGTTATATAAGCTTCTAAATATAGATATAGAGCATGGAATTTCATCCAGTGACCAGGAGGCTGGACATTCAGGATGGGTCTGTATGAACCTGTACTTCTACTTGATTTTGAATCACCATTCCCTATCCCAATAATATCTACTTACAACAGAGTTTGTATTTCAAAATGATCTATCACGCCGTAGACAAGTATTTGAATAGTATCTCATTTGTTCTCTCTATATCCCAGATTTTGAATCAGTCAGCTTTTTGGTTCTCTACTGAAATTCCCACTTATGAGGGAAACAAGTTTATTCAACACAGTTTCTGGCAAAACCCCCACCCTTAGTTGCATCAGTGATGGGTACTTATTTATGCAGAAGCTAGTGATTATAACCAGGCCAGAGAGAGAGAAGAGGGGCTAAGAATATTCACTTCATAATACCCTTCTCATGGGAACTACACAGAGGTCATATGAGAACCACTTTAATTCAAGAGCATGCTCCAAGGAAGACCTACAGACCTCCCACTAGGCCCCAACTCCTAAAGGTTCTATCACTGCCCCAAACCTGCACCCTGGAGACCAAACCTCTAACACATTGATCTTTGGAGAACACCCAAGTCATATCCAAATTATAGTAGTTTGCAAGTACATACACATGAATTGATAAATAAATAAATAGAAAGTGATATTCAAAAACTTTTTACTCATGACCTAATCTACCAGGAGTAGGTCATGTTATTCCTTGTACTTGGAATACTCTCTATTCCTCTTTCCATCCTTTGCCCCAAGCATTTTCTACATGTAAAGAATTTAACCTTGGTCAAAGAAAAAAATGTCCTTTTCTCTAAGCTTTTAGTTGGTAATCTCTAAAACCTTGAAATGTTGTCTGATAGGAATGTTTTTGTTTCCCTGGATCTGTGGGTCTAGCAATATAACTTAGGATGGGCTTTTTTTGACACACCCACAGTGTGCTTCAGGGTGGTTGTTTGGGGTTACCTGACATTTGCTCACCTCCTGAAGAGACTGGAAACAGAATAGTCACAGGAACAGTTCTGGGGCCCCCAAAATATATCTAGAAACTTTCATGAGTATTCCTGTCTGATAATACTCCATGAATATTGTCATGCGTTGCTGCTGGGAAAATGAAAGTATCCAGACTCTACAAGGAGTTAAAAATTGAAGTTCTGTTTGGTACTTTCTTGAACTCTGCCCTATGTGCTTTTCCCATTGACTCATTTTAATCTGTATTTTGTAGCTGTAATAAACTATAACTGTGACCATGAAAGTCAGTTATTTGAGTATTTCTAACAAATTCTTGAACCTAGGGGTGATCTTTGTGCTCCTGGGACTTGCAATTGGTCTCAGAAGTAAGGGCAGTCCTGGGGACTCCTAAATACACATTAATGTCAGAAGGGAAGGTAGTCTAAGAAATACAAGTTTGTATGCTACCTACATCATTGCTTGGACCACCAAGGTCAATCTTTTATTCCTCCATTTGGGTATCTTGCCACTGTGCCTGCTACTGTGAGAGTTTCTCACTTGCTCCTGTCATTGTTTAATACTTATAGTTCTAGATGTACACAGCTGGAAAGACAAACCTAATGCAGATATACATAGAGATAATTCTCACTGGATTGTGAGAAAGCCTTAAGTTGCTTCAATTTCTTTGGGAAAAGGTTGGCTCAGGACTTCTTTAAAGACTCAGAATAACAGTTCCTCAAATAGAAGACAAAATTTTACATCAAATGCCTCATGAATGTACTATTAAATAAAAACTGTTAAAAAGGGATGGTGGCCATGTGTGAATTGTTCCTCAAAATTTTTGATTTCTCTAACCATCACAATAAGGTAGAATTTTCCTTATCTTTTGAAGAATAATTTAAACCTTGTTGGTTTAGTCAGCTTTTCATTGCTCTGAAAAATTCCTAAGAAAAACAACTTATAGAAGGAAAAATTTATTTTGTCTCACAGCTTCAGAGGTTTCAATTGATGTTCTGCCAGTTTCATTGCTTCAGGCAACAGGTAAGGCAGAGTATCATGATGGAAGAACATGGTGAAAAAAAAGTTGCTCAACTCATGGCAGCCAAGCAGCAGAGGTGGGGAAGGGTTTGGGAATAAGAAATATCCTTCCTAAATAGAGACTTCTCACCAGAGGACATTGATCAAGCCAATGAATACATGAGAAAGTGCTCTAAATCATTAGTAATCAGAGAAATGCAAATGAAAACCACATTAAGATATCACCTTACACCAGTCAGAATGGCAAAGATGAAGAAAATAAACAACAATAGATGCTGGAGGGG
>PVKS010031404.1:0-23461 GCA_004027875.1 Aplodontia rufa | reverse complement strand
GTTTTGAGGACTAACTTCTCTTTGTGTCACAGCAGAAGTATTTCTTACTTGCCGTATGCTGCTATCTTAGACTTACCTTGGAGAAGGAAGGCTTCCCTGAGAACGTCATAAATAAAGATCAACAGGCAACTTCCCATCCTGTCGTGGCGTTATTGCGGTCTGCCTGCGCGCCTGAAGTCTCCTCGCGTCTCGCGTCGACATCCCGCCCGCCCTGGGGTGATGTTTTCAGTTGCGATGATTATTTGGTCCAGGTGCCCTGCTTGTTTAGCTACGTCTTACCCTGTGCTCCACAAACCGCTGTGCACATTGTCTTTGAAGCTTATCTAGGGGTGGCTGTCTGGCTGATGGGTGGGGGCGATTGTAAGGACCAAGACGTGCACTTTCTGAGCCACTGGGAGCAGCTGCTCGTCTCTCCTGTCGTCTGCTGATTTGATTTGCAGCCACAGCTGCCTCAAGGGGACCTGGTCCTTGAGGTTTTTCCACCCTGCTGGGTGTGCGTGTTCCACAAGGGCTGTTTGGCCCCCAGGACTGCACCAACTAGGTTGGGTGGCATTCCTGCACACCCGGCCCCCTCACTTTCCTTGTAGGATTTTGATGGCGACCCTCCTCTCTGCATACGCACGATGCCCTGAATCTCCTTGCAGCACACTGTTGCTTCTGTACTGTCAGCAGAGCTTGCTTCCTCCCTGCTTTCTGATCACCGTGGCAGTGTCCCTCCGATTGCCGATGGACCTTTCCCCTCCCGAACCTGCCTTTGGATTTGCCGCTGAGTCTTGTGTGTCATTTGGGAATGAATCGCATGGTTACAGAAGTCATGTGGCTCTCAGGAACTCAGAAAACAGCTCTTTGCTCGTTACCCTAGTAACAAGAGACATTTGGAAGAGAATTAAGGTTATCGTGTTCAAATGGTTGAAATAGGCTGCTTTATAAACATCTCTCCCTTTGCTAAAACTAAGGTGAAAGACTGCAGTGACGTGGAAAGTCACAGAATTAATTTCTATTTTATTTCCTCGAATTCAAGTTCCCACTGAAGGCCACGAGAAAACCTGCACATCTTTTACATAACAACCCCACAGAGCACCCTGGAGTTTGTTGCATGGGCTGACTTTTGGCCCTGGCGTGTGCAGGAGGATGGGGTGAATTTGATTTGGAGCTGTTTTCCCTCTTAGTTCTTGTATAAATATTTGTGTCAGGAGTAAGTAAAGAAAACAAAGCATACCACTTACTTAAATTGAATTTTTTCTTATATTGTTTTTCTGTAAATCAGAAAATTAACTTTCTAGAAGAGTGTTTTCGCTTATTCGCATTTCATTTTCTTTCAGTTATTACTGAAAGGCAGAATCAGGCTGATTATGAAACTCGTGAGAGTCATATCTTTTCTCGTATTGGTTTTGCCCATCACCCCAAACTTCAGCAGTACGATAAGCAATGCAAATATGTATGATATCAAAGTATTGTCAAAAAGCCACATGCTTTCTCTACACAGGAAGCTTCTACAACCTAAGCAGCATTGTGGACCTGAAAAAGAATAATTCAAAGCCCCAGTGAGCAAGCAAAATCATTTTGAAAAAATACAAAGAAATGGAATAATTCTAGGATCTGAAGCCTCCCGGCGGAGGGCTGGCGTTTGATCTGAGTCTAAAGGAGGCCTCAACTTTCAGAGGAAGTCGTTTTACTTTTTAGTTGGAAGAGCAACAACACAAGCATTCGAGTGCATGTCTGCTGCTAGAGCAACCTGTGCCCCTCTCTGCTGTTTCCCCCCCGGGTTCCTCTGTTTGCACTGGAATCTTCCTTCGGGACGAGGATCTAGGGCACAATTAGAGATGGTTTGTTCGTAGTTTTCTTGACTAAATGGAGGGGCTCAGGAAGGGAATAAAACGTGCTACCTGCCAAGGATCTTGCGGGTCCTCACCCACGTTTTATTGAAGTCCTTTAATCTTTACACTCTGCAGGAGTTCCTGCAATAATAGAGGGAGACCGTTAGGTGGAGACAAAAGACAGGCTTTGGGCCTGGTGCTGAGGCCCAGAGGCTCTGGCTGTGGGTTGAAGTCGGAGGGTGCGCAGAGGGATGGTTGGTCAGAGGAAAAATAAAAGGCCCTTCACCCCACTGGTGCATTGATTAGTGTATCATTTATGACTAAAAAATATTCAAGATAATTTATTTAAGGCTAAGTGTGGTGCATTCTTAAAAGGTTTAAAAACGGACAAATGGTTGTTTCAGTGTTCCATCCTAAAGGTTACGCAGCAGTTTTAACTTAGCCAACGTGTTAATAATTTTTATAAAAGATTTTCCTGGAGCCTGCAAATGGTTCTGTCTTAACAAAGAAGTGTAAACGGAGCCCTGATTATTAAAGCTGCCGATTGTCCTTCCCTATTCCAGACCTCTTAGTCCTAATTTAACATATGTCCAAATATTTGGCCATAGATTCATGATCTTAACCAAAGCATTCCTTTCATAGTTGTCTTGGGTAACTGATTTTTTTACTACTTTATTTTGGAAGGAATTTCGTACCAGTGGAGAAATTGAGTTGCAAGATCTTTCTGATGCAGTCGTGCGTTGGGATAGCTTCTGCACCATTCGATGCCCTAACCTTCTCCTGGGCGGGAGTTTGAGCTGGAGGGCTCTGGGGTGAGCAGTAGGGAAGGCGTGGGGGCCTCTCTTGGGGAGTCCCTTTTGAGTCCAGCGGTTGGAGGCTCAGTGCCTGGATCTCGCCCGCACAGCGGCGGGAAGCGTTCTCATCACGGATCCTTACTGCTGTTCTTGTTGGTTTCATTTTTGCATTGATTCTGTGCCTGCTGTGAGTCAGACTGTAGCAAGGGCTTCATGCAGTGGCTATGGTAATCCAGGGAGGTAGAGGCCATCCTTGCTTGACAGAAGGGGAAGTTGAGGCAGGGGCACTCGAGTGCGTTTGGAAGGTCCCGCACCCTGGAAAGGTTGAGTGTGTGCTGAGGTGTACTTAAAGAGATGAGATACTATGCATCATGAGAATCTGGAATAAGCATTTATATTTAGGCAGGCATTCACTACACCATTTCCTGAAATTTCATGATGTACTCAAAGCTAATCCTGTGTCTGAGAGTGGATATATTCTACAGAAATCAAAACAGTGAAAGCAGGCCATCGTTTTGACAAGAATGAGCTCAAATCTTGGATCACAGCAAATGTCAAAACATCCCTAAAGAGTTCTCATCTTGAAAAAAATAAGATTTAAAAATATGTTAATGAGATGTTTACACCCAGGTGTTCCGAGTTCTTTTCAGGGAGTTGTAGAAGTGACAGCCAACCTAGTTATTTAGATGAATGCTATCTCTTGGATCATCAGTAAATAAGTGATAAGAGTTGAATATCATTTATTGTGAAAGAAAGCAAATTATAGTGCTTTGAAATACTGAATCTGAATTTTAAAAATCCCTGAAATTCTACCACTCAAAGAAAACACCATTAGCTTCCTTCAGTGTGTGTATTCGCGTGCACTCACGCGCGTGTACAAGCAGAGTTTTAAGCACATGATGTTATATAATGGCGTTTTGATGGTGAGTACCTCTAAATGTTGTTTGGTTACCTTTCTTACCTAGGAGACATCTATTTATTTATTTTTAAAAACGAGAGCAAACTCTAAGACTTCCCTGCATTTTGCTTTTTTTTTTTTTTTTAAAGAGAGAGGGACAGTGAGAGACACAGAGAAAGAGAGAAACAACTTTTAGTTTTTCACATGGCCTTAGTTGATCCAACACTTAGTTGTGTACGTGGTGCTGGGGTTTGAACCCGGGTCCTCGTGCTTGCCAGGCAAGCAACGAAACCGCTGAGCCACCGCTCCAGCCCACATTTTGCTTTTTCTTACTTAAGAATGCAGTGTAGAAATCACTACAAATTTGCTGGTAATCTTCAAAGCCCTATTTAAAATGGCTCATGAGAGGGGCTGGAGCGGTGGCTCAGTGGTTATGGTGCTTGCCTGGCATGCGCAAGTATGCGGGTTCAAACTCTAGCACCACGTACACAACTAAGTGTCAGAGCAACGAAAGTCCATGAAAAACTAAATAAAACTGATTCTCTCTCTCTCTCTCTGTCTCTCTCCCCCTTTCATTGTTCCTCTCTTTTAAAAAAAAATGGCTCATGACAGTTTCCAGAATGGAGAGGCTTGCTGCTGTCCGACCTCTGTCCTGGTACCCAGTTTCCCTGCCATGGTTCCTTATTCTTAAACTGTGCTTCTTGGTATTATGGGGTTGAATGATGTGCCCTAAAGGGACATGTTGAAGTGCTAACCCGTGGCACATATGAATGTGACTTTATTTGGGAGTAGGTTCATGCATGTGTAATCATGTTAAAATGAGGTTGTTAGAGTGGGTTCCAACTCAGTAAGATTGATATCCTTCTGAGGACAGAAAAATGTCATGTGAAATGAGAGGCACATGGGGAGATGGCCTTTGACAATAAAAGGCCATGACTGGAGTGGGGAGGGAGAAAAGGAAAGAGCACCCCAGGAGGATGACCACCTCTGGACGCTGGAAGAGGCAGGAAGGATTCTGGATGAGCACCTCTGGAAGCTGGGAGAGGCCGAAAAGATTCTCACTGGTCTCAGAGGGAGCATGGTCCTGATGGCCTCTTAAATTTTAAATGTTTAGCCTCTGGAACCGTCAGAGGGTGAACTTCCACTGTCTTCAGCCACTTGTTTGTGGTATTTGTTACAGCAGCAGCACAACACTCGTACACGCGGCTCCTGAGACGCTTCCTTCTCCTACCTCGCTGTCTGTCGCTTCTCTGCCCTTTCTTTCTCTTTTCACCCTCAGATAAATATCTGAAGGACAAGTGTGGCGCTCTATTCTCTTTTGGGAATTGCTTTGCTTTTGTGGTTTTATTGTAAGTCCTGATGATTCTCCAGTCCTGTGTATATGACGCACCAGGTTGAGGTTGCAAACACTGCTGGGCTCCCTCTGTCCACCTGCGAGAGTGTTGATCTCCACCTTGCACCTCTAGAAGGGCTGCTATGGTTCTGGGCGAGATTGCAATAAATCAGCGAGTCCAGCTCAAAGCAGGAAACGGAGCTGGCGGGCCGAGGGCAGACTCCAAGTCTGCACCCTTCGACCCCTTCCGGAAGTTAGGGCACCGCTTTTGAAGTTTAGGGTCATAAGTGGAGCGTGTCGTGCATCATTTATAAGTGACTGTTACTGGGATTCAAAACCATAAGCAAAAATCACGAGATCTGAAGTTTCAAAGGAGCCTTTCTGGCCACACTGCACAACAACAATACACAAACAGTGAAACAATCACACCATTTTTTAGGTTGTCAGCAGACAGTTTTAGGTGCTTGTTGACGGGCACAGAGGTGGGGTTTTCCCATGGGAGCAGCAGTCCCTTTCCAACGTGGAGTCCCAGTGTAAAGTGGAGTCTGTTTTGTCATGGGCTGTGTAGCCTGGCTCACAACACTACACAAGCAGCACTCGTGAGGATGCAGGAAACTGGGACCCACGTGCACGGTCACTGCGAGTGGCTGCTATGGAAAGCAATACGGGGGATCCTCAAAAAGCGAAAAATAGAACGATCCCACGGTCCAGCACTTCCGCTTCTGGGTGTGAACCTAAGAGGATTGAAGGGAGGGTGTCAAAGAGGTGTTTGTACACCCGTGTCGCTAGCAGCATTTTTTCCACAAGAGCTAGACGTGGAAGAAGCCAAGTGTCCATCAGTGGATGAACCAAATGTACATCTGTACAAGGGCTCTCACTCCATCCCAGGAAAGGAGATCCTGTCCCGTGTTAGGACAGGCAACCCTGAGGACATCATGCTGAGGGCAAGACGACAGCTGCACTGAGAAAGGACTGTATTGTTCCGCTCCCCGAGCTACCTACAGCGGTCAGATTCGTGGAGACGGAGGAGCGAAGTTGGTGGAAGGGGCACTGCTGTTTCATGGGTGGACAGTAGTTTTGAAAGATGGAAAAAGTTCTGGAGGCATGACCATAACGACCTCATCAGGCTGAGGGACCTGCTCGTGTGTGGGTGCTGGGACACCCAAGTCCAAAGTGCCTGCCAGCTGCCTCCACCTGGACGGCCTTCAGGACCTCAAGCTCAGCGCGCCACACATGAACTCCGCTCCTGATTCCAAAGCTGCTTTTCTTCTTGGGGCCAATATTTGTTAGTATATGATTAGTATATCTAATCATTTCAACCGTTGTTCTTGAAAACTTGGTGCCATCTGAAAATTTTTTTATTACAAAACTGATTTTCATTCATAATTTTAAAAAGAAAATGCAGAGTAGTGAAAAGGTAAAATCACCCACAATCCCTCTGCCCAGGAACTGCTCTCATTCTCCTACACATTGTTTACCCATTTAAAAACATTGCTTTGTGGTTTTATTTCTCTCTCATTCTAGATGTGAACAGAGTCAAACATTCTTCAGCAGCACTGTGTGTAAGGGCTGCGGTAAGAGTTTCTTGTTTCCTGTTATGGTTTAGAGGTGAGGTGTCCCCAAGGGCTCACGTGGGAGACCACGCAAGAAGGTTTGGAGGAGAAGGATTGGGTTACGGGAGCCTTCCCCTCATCAGTGACCTAATCCACCCATTAACTGGGTGTTACCGTAGGCGGATGTGGCTGGAGGAGGTGGGTCCCTGGGCGCGCAGCTTTGGGGTTTATATTTTGTCGTGGTGAGTGGTGTTCTCTCTCTGCTGCCTGGCACCATGTCCCCAGCTGCTTTCCTCCACCCACCACACTCTTCCTCTAGCTCACCTCGGGCCCCAAAGCATGGAGCCGGCTGTCTATCGACCTCTGAAACCGTGAGCCCCAAAATAAACTTTTCCTCCTTTAATCATTCTTGTCAGGTCTTTTGGTCACAGCAGCAAAAAAACTGACTAGAACATTTGTGTGAACCATAAAATTTAAAACATTTCCTTTTTTCCCCTAAATACAAATATTTTATTACATATTTGATTTCCAAATATTTTTCTCATTCTGTTAGTTTTCTTTAACTTTCTGCATCATGTCCTCTGAAGCATAGAAGTTGCTAATCTTAATTTGGCTGTTTTCCTTTGCTGCTTGTTAGAACATTTCTTTTTTCTTTTTAAAGAGAGAGGGACAGTGAGAGAGACAGAAAAGAGAGAAACAACTTTATTTAGTTTTCACATGGCCTTAGTTGCTCCAACACTTAGTTGTGTGCGTGGTGCTGGGGTTTGAACCCAGGTCCTCGTGCAACCCAGGCAAGCGCCGAAACCACTGAGCCACTGCTCCGGCCTTGTTAGAACATTTCTTTCTTTCTTTCTTTCTTTTTTGAGTTAAATAAAATGATTTTTATCCAAATAAAATTTGCAGTAAATACTAATTGCAAACATCATCATTATCATTTGTATACATTTCACATATTCCTTTTCTTTGGGTTCCACTAGTGCTCCTGCTTTCACTCTCTCTTGGTTTTGTCCTATTTTAGGGTTAATTGAGCCTAAGAAGAATTGAAGATGACATAGGTATCATACAAAATGTTCCTGGTAATTTTAAGTGACAGTCTAACGGAGAGACTAGTCTCCCCTTACACGACTATGATGAGACAAATATGCTAGTACAGAGTTCAGAATCAGTTTCTTTATGAAAGTTTCTTATGGAGCCAATAATTCCATGGCGCTCACCTGTCAGTTAACCCAAGTGTTAGCCGGTGTCAATTTGTTTAGCAGCAACCCTTCCCGGAAATGTGGCAGGTTTAGCTCTTTTTTTAAAACTTTTTTATTAGAAGTATATAGAGATACAGTTGAGGGGGAAACATCAAAACAGTAGCAATCAATGGATATAAACTTTGTCATCCAGGGGAAATGCCAAAACATGGATAACCACCTTGGGTTTTACCTGTTGCAGTTTCCCCCAGAAGAACTCATGTGTTAAATGGGTAGCTCGTGGAGGAATGACATCGGCTTCTGGGATGGTTCCCCCATCTTCCCACTCTCCAGACTCCTATGAGTCTTGTTAGAACATTTCTTAACGTCGGCTATATCGGTTAGCTTTTAAGGGTTCTACGCAGCGCTGCAGTGTCTCTGTGATGAACTCTTTCTTCACTTTCATCATTAATTCCCAGAGGAACTCCTGGAGGCAGAATTGCTCACAAAATTGAAAGCACGTACACATTTCTTGGGTAATATTATCGCCTTCCCTATTCTTTTGATTCCTTGTTATTTTGAGAGAAAAGAGATATTTTACTATCATTTCAATATATGTTTATTTAATTACCAAGGAGGTCAAACACTTTCTATGTATTTATTGCAGATTTTTGCTGTTCTTCTCCTTCTTCGACTATTGACCTTTCACATCCTTTGCCCATTGTTCTATGTGTCGGGTGTTTGTCTTTTTCTATTTTTTCTTTTTCTTTCTTTTTTTTTTTGCATTCTCTTTAGCTCTTCCTTTCCAGATCCACACCCCATACCACACCTCCTGTATTAGCCAAGGTTCTGCAGAGAAACACCAGGACGAGTCTCTCTCTATAGACATGCACACATACTGTAATATACATCGTATATGTACAATATGTACACATACTGTAATATACATTGTATATGTACAATATTACATATTGTGCATACACACACACACACCTTATTAGTCCTTTCTGTAAGGAGTGTAGAGTATAGCATATCTAATCAGTGATACCACGTACACATGTACACGCACCTTATTGGTGCTCTGTGTAAGGAGTATAGAGTATAACATATCTAATCAGTGATATCGTGTACACATATACACATCTTATTGGTCCTCTACATAAGAAGTATAGAGTATACCATATATAATCAGTGATATGGCGTATAAATATACACACACCTTATTGGTCCTCTACGTAAGGAGTGTAGAGTATAACATATCTAATCAGTGATATGGCGTACAGATATACACTCATCTTATTGGTCCTCTACGTAAGGAGTATAGAGTATAACATTATCTAATCAGTGATATGGCGTACAGATATACACTCATCTTATTGGTCCTCTATGTAAGGAGTATAGAGTATAACATATCTAATCAGTGATATCGTGTATGAGTTACCTAGAAACATATGTTAAGGAATTGATTGGTTCATCTGACTGGAGGCTGGCAAGTTCAGAGTCTGCAGGAAGGCAGGCAGGCTGGAGACCAGGATGAGCTGACACTGTCCCAAGGCCCCAGCTGTCTGATGGCAGAACTGCCTCTCACTCAGGGGAGAGCCATCTTTTAAGAAGGCCTTCAACTTCTGGGTGAGGCCCAGCCTGCTACCCCTGACATCTGCTGGTTCGGCTGTCAGTCTCATCCACAACGTAGTTCACAGAACACCTGGAATGATATTTGACCAGATTTCAGGGTACTGGAGCCCAACAAAGATGTTGCAGAATGAACGACCACACCCTGGTAACTGGACCCCACAGTGTCTCGAGAGCTGGTTTTCTCATTCCTGTCCCATATCCTTTAAAGGGAGCTTCTTCCCACAGCGGGGTCCTTGCGTGGCCACCATTCTATGACACTGCCGTGAAAAGGTGCTGTTGAGTTCCCTTCCGTTCATGATGGGTTGGCCCCAAGGACTTCCTTCTAGTGTCCACAGTGTGGAAGAGGTAACACCATTTGACCACCCAGGTAGGTTAGAGAAGGTGGTATCCCCACCCCTAACTTCCTCTCTTGGGGCACCTGTCCTTGGATCCCCACTATCACATTGTGGGGAAAATTCAGGTCCCTTGGAGAGGTGTCTATAGGGTCCCAGGGGACAGTCCCAGCCTAGCAGAAGTGGGAGCGAATGAGACTTCAGAAGACTCAAGCCCCTCCAGTGTTTGAGCCACCCCCATTGACCCCAAGGGGAGCAGAGAAGAGCTGCCTCCGCTGAGTGATGCCAACGAACGTGTTCTCCAGCCGAGTGAGTTGTTACGCTGCAGTAACACACGCAGTGTCACACACACAGTGCCTTCTGGTTCACGCTGCCCACGCCTTTGCTCATTGCAGATGGAGCGCCTTGCCCGGTGCATGCACTTGCCTGCATCCCACACACACATGAAGGCCAGCTCGGCGCCGCAGGGGCCATCACGCTTCCTTCGCCATCTCCCCTGGAAAGTGTTGCTCCTTACTCCACCTCACCAGCCTTTTCCACAGCACTCATCACTCCCACTTTCTCTTCTGCAAGCCAGTGGCTTTTAATTTATTTAACATGTTGTTTGAATGGATCTCCAGTATCAAATATGGATGGAAGGAGAGCTGCTCCCACTGAGGTTACAGGACCCTCGAACTGCTGGGGACTTGATTCAGAGCTATTTGGAGACCCTGTGCTAGATTATAGGATTAAATAAAATTACTGAGATTTGATTTACACAGCAACATGCATCTCACCTGCGCCGTCCATCTGCAACACGCATCTCACCTACGCTGTCCATCTGCAACACGCATCTCACCTACATCAACCATTCTGAGTGCATGGTTCGATGGATCTTGAGAAACAGGCATTCAGCTGCCACCTGTGAAGGAGGGGGGCATTCCTTACAGTCCTCCTCTGACTTGTAGGGAAGCTGCCTTCATCCTCCTCTGTTTTCTGACACTCTAGGCTGGAGTTTCCTTTTCTAGAGTTCATGGAAATGAGTGAGAGAGTGGTTTATTTCTTTGTAACTGACTTTCTTCCCCTGAGAGAGCATTTTGAGGGTCACCGTGGTGTGGCTAGTGCAGTGGTTTATTCTTTTCGTCGCTGAGAACAGAGTTATTAAAGTTTGTTTTTCACTCTGCTGTGGATGGAATTTTGAGTTATCTCTGATTTGGGGGTATTTTGAATAAAGCTGTCACAAACACTTGCAGGCAAGTCTTTGTGTGCACAATGCCAAGTAGAGAATTGAAATTATAGGCGTTTGAGGACAGAATCACATTCCATTCATTTTTGTGACTTAGAGCACAGTACCTTGAGCCAAAGTTTAAAGAAGTTTCTTGCTTAGAAAAAGGAATAAATACTTACTGAATTTTTATTATGTGCAAATACTTCTTAAGTTTTTTTTTCATTTATTGTCATTTCTGTGGGGTCTGTAGGGAGCCGTGGTGGCATCTGGTGACTTGGACTAAGGTCTTTGGCCACCTTGGGGTGATGGCAACGCCTAAGGGCAGTTTTTGTACAAAGATGCAGAGTGACCCGCCCTTGAATTCCGGTGAAGCGCTGCCCGGGGGAACCCTGCACATAGGTGTGCGGCAGTTTTGGGCAGAGGTCCATGGTGTTTTAAAACAGCCCTTGACTCTGAGTCCAGATACCAGCTGCTAGGGAAAGACAAGCTTGAAGAATGAACAATTTAATCACCAAAACCCTGCAGACGCTGTGACCTGCAGAGCCTGTGTGCTTTCTAGAAAAGTCCTCCAAGTTAGCTTTCTCGCGATGAAGTCCTATAGAATAAAGGTGCTGTGCGAGCTCTGGGTCACTGCTCCTTCATCAGAGGACCGTGTCCCACCTGGTCCCAGGGTTTTCTCTATGTGTCTGTGTCTTTTTTTCTCGTCCCCCATCATCCATCACGGGTACCCAAGTTCAGCTGTGCGGGTCATGACATGTGGTGCTCCAACAGGGACTGGATCCAGAGGGGTCTTTAAAGAAGCAATGAGGGGAGGAGTTTCCTTGATGATGCCCAAAGTGTAAAAAAGAGGTAAGGACAGAAGGTATTTAATCAGGTGCAAAACATGGGACATGCTGGCCCCAACAAAAGGGGATCTCTGTGTTGCTAGGCTTATGACTGTGCTCAAATCACCAGGTAGCCCTGTAAAAAAGACTTGACCTTATTTTCCTCTTTAGGACAGTAAGTGACTGTTTGCTTAAGCATGTAGGATTGCTTTCTGCTTCAGTGTTTTCTACTTGGGGTTTAGTTAGACTTCCCCTAAAATTATCATAAAAACATTTTTTAAAAAAACCTCTACCTTCTGCACATCGATAGGCTAATCCTGTTGGTATTTTTGATATTTTTTTAATGAAAAGAAGGATTCTAATTTAACTCCATTACAGACTACATTAGAAAAAATGTTTTTTTTTTTATTAGATGAATATGGAGTTACAATTGAGGAAGAATCATTGTCAAACAATCAAGAACAAATGTATATATACATAGTTATCCAAGGCTAATGCCATGTCATGGATGCCCCCCTTGGGTTCCCTATGTCTCTATGTTTCCCCCAGAAGAACCCCTGAGTTAAATGGATATCTCCTGGAGGTCAGAGATCTCCTTCTGAGATGATTCCCCCATATTCCCACCCTCCAGTCTCCTAGATAGCCTTCCTAATCCCTCTCCCCACCCTGTCCCCCTCCCTCCCTACGCCTCCAGGTATCCTAGGCAATCATCCCCCTGTTTTCATAAAAATTCATACAATTTGGGGTTATTATTTAGCTTAGCAATCTAACATACTGCTTCCAGATGTATTCTAGCTTCCACCAATGAGAGAAAACATTCAGCCCTTGAGTCTCTGAGTTGGAATACTTCACTTAGCATAATTCTTTCCATCTCCATCCATTTGATTTCAAAAGCCATAATACTGTCTTTTCCAATGGCTGAGTAGTATTCCATAGTATATATGTACCAAAGTTTTTGTATCCATTCGTCAAGTGAGGGCCATCTGGGTTGGTTCCATAATCTAGCTACAGTAAATTGAGCTGCTATAAACACTGATGAAGCCACATCACTATAATATGCTGATTCTAACTCTTTTGGGAAAATACCCAGGAGTGGGATCATAAGGTGGTTCCAGCCCTGATTAGGAAAAATAAGTTTTAAAGATCAAATAGTATTAGTCTGTCTTATAACTGTTGGTGCTGATTCTCAAGGCCGTGACTCCATGATAAGAAACTTTAGCTGCCAGAAAAAACTCTAAACCTCAATATCATTTTGCTGCCCGGCTTGTTTTATAGAAAAGAAAAAAAATGCCTAATAATTTTCTATATGCAAACTTAACCAGATTACTGGCTTGGAGGAAAAAATGGTCTCTGGAAGGAAACATTAACTATAAAGAGGCTGGTTTTACAAAAGTTAGGGGAAAAAAATAAAGAACTCTTGTTTCATTTGGGCTTAAAACACCTGCATTAGAAAACATTTAAAACAGCCCTTGACTCTGAGTCCAGATACCAGCTGCTAGGGAAAGACAAGCTTGAAGAATGAACAATTTAATAATCAAAACACTGCAGACGCTGTGTTCAGACTCAAACTTTAGCAAGGTCAAAACTCCCCAAGTTCTACTTCTGGGAAGGAATGGGGCCAGTAGAGAGATCAGAGAGCCATGACTCCCCGCTCCTGCTCTGAGGCTTTCACTGTCCCAACTAGAAGGAAAAAGGGAAGTAGGAAAGAGGGTGGGGAGAATCCCAGATGCATAGGTTCTCTTTTCCTTGCAATTTATTTTTCTGAGGACTTCATGGATATACATAAACTATCTGGGCTGATCCTACTGATCTAAGCGTGTGCTCTGTTTAATAAATCTGCTCTGCTTGCTTCTTCTCTAGAGTAATTGTAATTATGTCATAGTTGCTACTGTTTTTTATTTTAAATCTCTCTCTTGTTTGAATTCATGGTTTTTGTTTGAACTCACATTTGATCCTGGTGCCTAATTATGTTTTGTTTCAATTAGTCATGTTTTATTTAACTAAAGTTTTTAATTTTTAATCCTCTGGCTTTCTTTCTTGCTTTTTATTCAAAGGCTAATTTTTCAAGAGTTGACTCTCAAATACATTGGGAAAAGAGATCTCCTTTCACAGAGTCTTAAGAAAAAAAATAAATTAAACTTGGCAATGGTTGGGTGATTCTGACCTCCACAAAAGCAAATAGCCACTGAAACAGTCATTCAGTGCCTTTCTGTCATGGCCACACCACACCTAACATTTCCAGAGGGACAGACTTGCCCTATATTTAGCTCACAATATAAAAATATGTAATAGGCTCTTTTAATTGCTGTGCTCTATGTTGTGTACACACTAATTGGCTTATAAAAATGAGCACTTATGGGCTGGAGTGTTGGCTCGGCAGTTACTGTGCTTGCCTGGCATGCATGAGTTCGTGGGTTCGAACCCCAGAACCACATAAACAACTAAGCATTGGAGCAACGCAGCCCATGTAAAAAAGCTAAATGAAATTGATTCTGTCTGTCTGTCTCTCTCTCACTGTCCTTCTCTCTTTTTTGTTTTTAAAAAAGAATACTCATAAATTTAATTAATGGATCCAAATACCTTTTCAGTTCACATAACTTAAATAAAGCTTTAATAAAAAAGATTAATATATTGGGGCTGGAGCGGTGGCTTGGTGGTTACAGTGCTTGCCAGGCATGCACAAGTACATGGGTTCAAATCCCAGCAACCCACGTATACAACTAAGTGTCAGAGCAACTAAAGCCATGTGAAAAACTCAATAAAAATTGATTCTCTAAAAAAAAAAATTAATATAAATTGGTAAAGATAAAGATGTCTTTAAAATTATTAACATGTTTTCCTAGGTGGCTAGCCAATTAAAATATTAATTTCTACAAATGTTTAAAATGTAATTTTTATTGCTTGTAGACTTTTTCTTCAACATAAAAAATCTGACTTATACTGTGAACTACCCCTGTCTAATATCTTGATTTGGGATTAATCTTAATAAATGTTAAAGGAGACATCTAACTAATTTACAAAATTAAAATGCTAAAATAACAACTGCTAAATATAAATTCTAGTATTCTTGGCTTCTTAAATTCTATAAGATATGTCTATTTGAGTTTATTAAATATATTTTTATAAATTGGTAAGAGTTTAAGGTTACTTTGTTGTTAGGTCTTCACCAATAATGAGTTTATTAAGAGTTAAAATTCTAACAATATAGAAAAAGTGAAAAGTTTCAACTGTATTTCAATTAAAAGTACTATAAACAACATAATATATTTGATCTTAAGAAGAATAGAATATAAATTTTAGAAAAAACCAGCAAGTAGAAAAGAGAGATAGAAAGGCTGTAAATATGGAAATACATTGCAGTATGGATATCAGAAAAAAGAAATGTTTCTGGATAAAAAAGTATTTTGTGTGGTAAGGTAGACACGTTATAGAGTGTTCAAGTAAAGTTGCAGAAGGTTTGTGTAGGTTTGTGAACAGATGTGGGAGGTGTTTTGGGGCGATAGGAACACCAGCATACTGTTGGTGGAACTGCAGACTGGTCCAGTCCCTCGGAAAAGCAGTGTGGAGACTCCTCAAAAAATCAGAGTGGGATCCACCATATGACCCAGCTATTCCTCTTTTGGGTATTTTCCCAGAGGAGTTAGAATCAGCACATTACAGAGACGCAGCAAAAGCAATGTTCATGGCAGCTTAATTTATATGAGCTAAATTATGGAACCAACCCAAATGCCCCTCACTGGATGAATGGATCCAAAACCTGTAGTATATATATATACCATGGAGTTCTACTCAGCAATGATATTGTGGCCTTGGAAGGAAAATGGATGGCAATGGAAGAAATCATGCTGAGCAAAGTTAGCCAAACCCAGAGAGTCAAGGGTGGAATGTTTTCACTGATTTGTGGAGCCTGGAGATAAAGCCAGGCCTTTGTGAAAGGTTGCCAAACTCCTGTATCAGACCCAGCAAAGGTGTAGCAACACCTAATCTAGGACAATCATAGATATGTGGCAGGGAGTGGGTGGGTGGGAGGAGGGACAGGTGGGGGCAGGGAGTAGTAGAATAGGGAGGGATCTAGGGGGTGATTCTATTTTAAGAACAAATGCATATCATAGTTACTTTATATGCATTTATGATTGTACAGTAACTCAATTCCTTAATAAAAAAATTTAAAAAAACCTAAATTTTTGTTCTACCTAAAAAATTTTGACACATTATAAAAATTATATATAATCTTCAAGGACTGCTATAGTAAAACAAGGCCACCATAAATTCAAATTACAACTTAAAAACAAATAAACAAACAAAGTGGGAATAGTATGAGGCCTAAACTTCTTAAACAAGCCCTTTTTACTTAAATGTCACACTCCTTAATTGTCGCGGGTGAAAAGTTTTAAGTAAAAAGAGGCTCTAGGAGAGCCTGTGTTCCTCTTGCTTAGTGGGAAACTCGTAAAGAAGGTGAATTAAAGGGTCCAGATCCGTCAGTAACAGGGAGAAGAGGGTTTGCTCGTGTCTTTCCAGAACCTGCAACCGTTCCTTTCTGGATGCCTGGTCCGTCTGTTAAACTGTGGCATGGGCAGGAAGAACAGCTCACCGGGGACTTTCACAGCGTCATGCTGGGACTGAACAGAGCGTGGAGGAACCACAAAATCATCCAAACGGGGAGCGCTTGGGTTGCACCAGCCCTCTTCCATCAAGACCCCAGGGAACATCTCAGAGCCTTGGTACTGTGACACAGGAGTTCAGGCTTTCCAGCAGAGTCACACGTCACCAGGAGGACACCCACGTGTTCTTGGTCTTCTTGTGTTGGAATTATTACCTTGTTATACATTTTGGTTTGTTGTGACATCAGCCATGGTTTTATTTTTAAAATGCTCATTTCTTTAAAAATTTGTCTCAAAATACCTCCAGGGCTCTACAAAATCAGGCAGTTATTGGTGAAAAGATAAAAGCTAAGTTCAAAGTCCTGGAGGCTACAGTTACAAAGACAGGAAATGAGCTTGCTGCCCTTCCGTTCAGACAGCAGCTTCACTGTTGTGCTAGCTATAAATACGTTTGTGCCATAGCGGCAAAGTGTAATGCTTCTCTACGGGATTGGAAAAAAGTCAAAAATCATCTAACGGGGGTGTTTGGCAAAAAAAAAAAAAAAATGACAGTTTAAATCTTTTGGAATTGCATCATCATGCCCAGGATATTCAAGAGAATTGGGATAATTTTGTAAATCCCTCACAGCTTGCTGAGCAACAGCTTGATGACTGAAATGGTTTTAATCCTTGAAATACGTTGAAGCATAAGGTCTGAGACCTTCCTGGAATCGTGTGTTCGCTACTAATGTTGCTTTGTTGTGACTGTAGGATGCCGCTCCCTCCAAAGAGACATCCCGCAGCCCCAATCACAGCACAGCACCTGCATTCGAAAAATAAAGAAGGTTTAAGGATACATGCGTGTCACATTGTTATTTTATATGCACTTATGATTGTATAATAACTCAATTTCTTAATTGAAATCAGAAAAATAAAGAAGGGGGCAATGTAGGGAGCCGTGGTGGCATCTGGTGACTTGGACTAAAGTCTTTGGCCACCTTGGGGTGATGGCAATGCCTAAGGGCAGTGACCCGCCCTTGAATTCTGGCGAAGCCCTGCACATGGGTGTGCGGCAGTTTTGGGCAGAGGTCCACGGTGTTTTAAAACAGCCCTTGACTCTGAGTCCAGATACCAGCTGCTAGGGAAAGACAAGCTTGAAGAATGAACAATTTAATCACCAAAACCCTGCAGACGCTGTGACCTGCAGAGCCTGTGTGCTTTCTAGAAAAGTCCTCCTCGTTAGCTTTCTCATGATGAAGTCCTATAGAATAAAGGTGCTATGCTAGCTCTGGGTCCTTCTTCATCAGAGGACCGTGTCCCACTTGGTCCCAGGGTTTTCTCTACGTCTATGTGTCTGTGTCTTCTTTTTCCTTGTCCCCCATCACCCGTCACAGGTACCCGAGTTCAGCTGTGCAGGTGGTGACAGGGGTCAGTTCCAGGAGCCTCGTGGATCTTAAAATCCTTGGATGCTAAAGTAGATATAACCGACACACATCTTATGTTAGATCATCTCTAGACTCTTATCATACTATGAATCCAGTGCCATGTGCTTGTACTGTACTATTTAGGGAACATTGGCAAGAAAGAAACTGTGTGTTCGGCACAGAGGCAGTTGGTTGAATGGTGGACACAAGGAGGTGACTGTGTGAAGTCCTTTTTAACAACTGTAAGGAATAAGTATTATTATTATTTTTTAAGAAAGAGGGACCGGGGCTGGAGTGGTGGCTCGGCTGTTACGGAGCTTGCCCGGCTTGCACAAGTACATGAGTTCAAACCCCAGCACCACGTACACACAAAGTCTCGGAGCAACGAAGTCCACCTGAAAAACTACATAATATTCTCTCTTTCTCTCTATCTCACTGTCCCTCGCTCTTTAAAAAAAAAAAAAACAACACAGAGGGACAGTGAGAGAGAGAGTCAATTTTTATTCATTTTTCCATTTGGCCTTTGTTTGTCCAGCATTTAGTTGTGAGCGTGGTGGTGGGGTTTGAACTTGGGTCCTTGTGTGTGCCAGGCAAGCGCTTTAACCACTGAGCCACCACTCCAGCCCCATAAATATTGTTTTTACAGAATTTTATTTCCAGATGGCTTAGAAGGGTTAAGCAGCCTGCCAAGGAGCGTACAGATAGAACCCGGACCCTCTGACACCAGAGGCCAGGTTAATTAGTCAGTGTTAGCTTTGGTTGACCACCCAAGCAGGTGACTTGGTTGAATTGTGGGGAATCTGTAACTTCTCCTGAGAACCTGTGTGGGGCCGGCAGAGCCTCTCTGGCCAAGGAAATGGGTCAGATCCGGGAACTGCAAAGCCTGGGGGCCAGTCCTTAACTCGGGACTCTGGTCATAGCTTTACTGCTAGAAATCAGAGAATCAGGTCTGGGATGTCGCTCAGAGGTAGAGTGCTTGCCTATCAGTGTGCATGAGACCCGGGCTCCATCCCAGCCTCCTCGCCATCACCCGGCAAGGAAGAGAAAAGACGGTTCCCAGCTGGGTAAAACTGTTCCCCTACAGTGTCTGTGTTGTTTCAGAGTCAACGCCACCTTGTGGGATCTGGTCATCCTGCTGTGTTGATGTGACAAATCATCCTCCCACAACCTGAGGGCTCTTCTGGAACATGTCTTCGAGCTGTGGAACTCTTGGAGAACAAGAACCCCGAGGGGTTCCAGCATGTAGACCTTGGTCTCTGCTTGTCTCCTGCAAGTGGCTGTGGCAATGGCGGGTGGGCACGCTGATCCGTGTGGTGCTCAGCGCTGCAGTAGGGACAGGGCTGGGGGACTCGGCCGGAAGCACTGGTGCATCCATGTTGGTTAGTGACATCTCAACATGCTCTTTCTACAGATGAAGAGTGCCCTGCCTGGCTCCTTCTGGGACACAGTTCTGTGTCACCTCATGATCCAGCAAGGAAAGGGTCAGCTTCCATCTCTGAAGAGGCTCCCAAGACCCTGTTCCAATGTCTTGGCCACCAGCCACTCTTCCTGGTGGCCTCATGACACTAATTTTTAGTACTTTGGATACAGCTCCTGACTATAAGTTATCTATAAAAGATAAATTTACAGGCTGGGCATGGTGACGCATGTCTGTAATGCCAGCTGTTAAGGAGGCTGAGTCAGGAGGATCACAAGTTCAAGGCCAGCCTCAGCAACTTAAGCCCTGTCTTCATAAAGTAATAAGGGCTGGGGATGTAGTTGAGTGGCAGAGTCCACCTGGGCTCAACCCCTGGTACCAGCAAAAGAAAACAAACAACAACAGCAAAGTACAAATGAGAGATAATGATTCACAGCTGCCAATCATATTCCTGCCTGCTTGCTTGTATCAAAAGCAGTCTTCGTGATCTTTCTCATGATTTATGCACGTCATCCGTACACACTCTTTAAGCGTAAGCATTTCAGTCGAAGTTTACTTCCAAGGCTTTCTGGAGTAGGGGAGGGAAAGCAAGCTTCTGTGTACTCTGTAGTTCCCAGTTGGGAAGGACTTCTAGCGACGGACAGATTGACAAGAAAGAAAGCACCATGCGTGTCTCCTGTGCGTGTGGGAGACACACAGAGAAACGAGCAAACCCTGAAGAGTGACTGGGAGCTCAGGCCTAGATACCACCCTCAGGGGCCGGGGCAGTGGCTCTGCGCTTGCCTGGCATACACAGGGACCCGGGTTCAAACCCCAGCACTACATACACAACTAAGTGTTGGAGGAACAAAGGCCACATGAAAAAATAAATAAAAATGGATTCTTTCTTTCTTCTTCTTTCTTTCTCTTTAAAAAAAAATGAGAAAAGGAGGGATCCAAGATGGCGATCTGAAGACAAAAGGCTTCCCCAGCACCTCCGTGACTGATCAGGAAATCTCCAGCTTTTCTCCAGTATTTTGAGGTGTGCACCAAGGCGATATCTGGTGGAGCTTACTGGTTCTCCAATATATAAAAACTCTAGCTGTTTTTACTTCCCTGTTATGCTAACTTCGAGGGGCGGTTAACCCCTAGTCTTCCATTTTTTTAATTTTTAAAATTTTTTTATTTTTAATTTTTTAAATTTTTAAATTTTTTTTCTTTTCTTTTTTTCTCTCTCCTTTTAGGGGGAAAATTAACAATATTAGTTCTTCCTGTTTTGATAGCCTGTTTTTAGGTTTCTTTCTCTTTTCCTTTTTTCCCTATTTAGCATATCTCTGATTCCCTCTTATCCATCCGGTCTAGCCCTGTTCTCATTCTTGAGAAGAAGGACTCTTGTCAGTGCATATAGTATTTGAAATATTTTATGCCTGAAAAGCATAATTCTCAGGGAGAACTTCTTCCCTTAAATTTTAGCAATAACCCAAATTTTAGCAATAATTTTACCCTTCTTATATTAGGTCACAGCTTTCCTAGATTCCCTTTGGATCTGTACTTTCTTTTCTACTTCTTTCTTTTCTCCTTTATTTTAAATTTAGTAAATTTCTTCTTTTTTAAATTCCTTTTCTCTTCAAATGTTTTCCTCTTAGCATTTTCTTTTTCTTTCTAAAGCAAATTCTTTACCTCCTCCACTTTCTCACTGTACATAATTGGTATATAAAAATTTCTCTCTTAATTTCATCAGCATTACCCCCCTCTTCTGACTCCAAATTAGTTAACTCACTTTAACCCCCCATTATTAAGACTGTGTAAATATTATTGCTGTAATTGTTAATCTGAGTAACATGTATTTGTTCTTGAAATCTGACATATGTAATAGTAATTTTCTAGTATCACCAAAAGTATTGATTATCACTAACACTAGTTGCATAGGCTGAATTTAAAAGTCCATTATAGTGTGTGCTAAATAACTAATTTACCACTGTTTATTGTAAGCTTTGGTTGTACATATTGACAAATTGCTACTAGCACATCAGGTGTTGGAATTCTATAAGAGCAAATAATAGTTCAAGTAAAGGGGGTTGTCTTTTGAAATCATCTCTCCTGACAAATCCCCATTTCAAGTAAGGGTTTGGACAGATCTCCCAATCCAACAGCTTAGTCCGTAAGGCAAAAGACAGGAAAAAGAACCACAGAACTTGTATTGCTCCCACAAAAGTTTCACCTGGTAAATAAGAGAGAAGAATCTCTTCAAACATGAGGAATCAAACTCGAAGAGGTTCTCATCAATCCCCAAACTCCCCTGGTAAGGGGGCTATGGCCAGGGACTGGGATGAAAATCTAGAACAATATATCAATGAGCAGACAACAAAAAGGATCATCGACTTGAAAGAAGAGATAATGACGGGAATAACAGAAAATCCAAGAGTTGAAAGACTCAATCATTACAGTAATAGATTCTCTCAAAAAGGAAGTTACAGACCTCAAATCTGTAGTCAATGACATGAAAGAGACCATGCAAGAATTCAATAATAGAATAACTTCAGTAGAAAATAGAACCTCTGCAATTGAAGAAAGAACTTCTGAAAATGAAGACAGGTTGACCAAGCTAGAGCTCACTGACACCATAAAAGAAAAACAATTGAGAGAGCATGACCAGTATTTCAAGAATGTCTGGGACGAAATGAAGAGAAACAATCTGAGAGTAATTGGAATACAGGAAGAAACTGAGACACACACACTAATGGTATGAGGAATATTCTAAAAGAGATCGTGAAAGAAAAATTTTCCCACATAAAAGTAGAATCTGACATGTTCATCCTGGAAGCTTACAGGACACCCAATAGGCGTAATCAAAAGAGAAACTCACCAAGACACATATTCAAAATGTACAATAGGTATACCAAAGAAACTATATTAAAAGCAGCAAGGGAGAAACGCCAAATCACATTCGGAGGCAAGCCAATAAGAATTGTCTGTGACTTTTCAACCCAGATGCTGGAAGCAAGAAGGTCTTGGAATAATATCTTTCAACATCTAAATGACCACAACATGCAGCCTAGAATTCTATACCCAGCAAAACTCAGCTTCAAATTTGATGGAGAAATAAAAACTTTCCATGATAAAACAAAACTGGCAGAATTTGTCAACAGAAAACCTGCCCTACAAAGAATTCTCAAGGAAATACTCCAGACAGAAGAACAAGCACTTGATACCCATAATCCACAAACAGAAGAAATTCAGTGAAAGTATCACCCAGCAAGAACTAACCAAGGCAAACACAGAACTAGCTAAGTAAGACACAATGACTACAAAACAACTGCACACTTCTATCTTAACACTGAATGTGAATGGTCTAAATGCACCACTTAAAAGACACAGACTTGCAGACTGGATCAAAAAACAAAATCCAACCATATGCTACTTACAAGAAACTCACCTAACAGGCAAAGACATCCACAGATTAAGGGTGAAAGGATGGAAAAAAATCTACCATGCTTATGGCCAAAGAAAACAAGCCGGTGTTGCCATACTTATACCCGACAAAGTAAATTTCAATCATAAATCAATCAAAAGAGATAAAGAAGGCCACTACTTAATACTAAAAGGAACCCTTCAACAGGAAGAAATAACCATAGTTAATATTTACTCTCCAAACAACAATGTACCCAACTATGTGAATAAATTACTTCACGACATCAAACCTCTCGTGGATCAAAACACAACAATACTGGGAGACTTCAACACTCTGCTGTCACCATTAGACAGATCATCAAAACAAAAAATCAATAAAGAAATCGCCAGCCTAAATAACTCCATAAACCAAATGGACTTAACAGACATATATAGAATTTTCCATCCCAAGTTAGCAGAACACACCTTCTTCTCTGCAGCACATGGATCCTTTTCCAAAATAGATCATATTCTGGTTCATAAAGATAATCTCAGCAAATATAAAAAAGTAGACATCATCCTGTGTGTCCTTTCAGACCACAATGCTATGACCCTAGTGGTCAACAACAATAATCATAATAGAAAACACACATATTCATGTAGATTGAATAATTCCCTATTAAATGAAGAACGGATCCAAGAAGACATGAAAGAAGTAATCCAAAAATTCTTGGAAGAGAACAAAAATGAAGACACAACATATCAAAACCTCTAAGACAACATGAAAGCTTTCCTAAGGGGAAAATTCATAGCATTGAGTGCCCACATTAAAAATGAAGAGAGATCCCAAATAAATAAGCTTACACTTCATCTCAAAGCCCTCCAAAAGGAAGAAAAATCTAATCCCAAAGCCAGCAGAAGACAGGAAATAATCAAGATCAGAGCTGAAATCAATGAAATTGAAAATAAAAAAATAATAAAAAGAATTGATGAAACAAAAAGCTGGTACTTTGAAAAAATAAACAAGATAGATAGGCCCCTAGCGAATCTAACCAAAAGAAGGAGAGAAATGAAGCAAATCAATAAAATATCCAATGAAAAGG
>PVKS010031403.1:0-23457 GCA_004027875.1 Aplodontia rufa | reverse complement strand
GAGTATTTTATAGATTCTGGATATGAGACCCTTGTCTGAGGAATCATAGTCCATGATACTCTCCATTTCTGTAGGAAATCTCTTGACTCTTTTGATTGTTTCCTTGGCAGTACAAAAGCTTTTTAGCTTTATGAAATCCCATTCACTGATTTTTGACTTTATTTCCTTCGCTTTCGGAGACCTGTTGAGAAAGTCTTTGACTACTCCTAAATGTTGAAGTGTTGGACCAATTTTTTCTTCTATCAGTTGCAACGTACACTAAAAATTTAACCCTAAGTAAATGCCCTCAGGTACTTGTAGATACAACAAACAGGATATGACAACAGATTGAGGAGCACATCAGAGAGAATTATTAAAAACTGATCTGAGAAAATGATAGAATGAGAAATAAAGAAGGAAAACACAAAAGTTTACGCAATATGGAAAACAGAATATAAAGGTCTAACAAGAAGAACTCCAGAAAGAGGAAAATATAAAAAATTAGGGGACAGGTAATATGAAAAACATATATGAAAAATTTCCAGTATGTATATGAAGAACTACCCTAAGACCCATGCAGAAGAAGCAAAAACATACGACTGAAATTTCTAGTGTTTTGAACTTTCTGGCATTTAGATCTTATATATCTGTTGTCAGTTATTCCTAAAGAATATTAATGGTGCTACCATAAATGGCACTTTTAATGTCAATTGATTATTCATTGCTACTAGGGGGGGAAAATAATTGATTTATAGCCTGAAACCTTGCTAAACTCACTTAGTTCCATACTTTGACAAGCTGTTTTGGATTTATTAGCTATATGTGAATAAAGACAATTTCACTTCTTCCATAGTGACCTGTATGCCTTTTCTTTCAGTGCTCAAGTACAATATTGTATAAAAGTGTCAAAGAGGACATTTTATCTTTTTCTTAATCATAGGGAGAAAGCACTTATCTTCCACCATTAAATGTGATGTTGAATGAGGACTGAAACAATTTAGCAAGACCCTGTCTCAAAAAAAAAATAAAATAAAAAGGGCTGGGAATATGGCTCAGTGCTTAAGTACCCCTGGGTTCAATCTCTGGTACCACAAAAAAAAAAAAAAAGAAAGAAAGAAAGAAAACAGATGTTGAACTGGGCACAGTAACACACATCTGTAATCTCAGTGACTCAGGAGGCTGAGGCAGGAAGTGGCAAGTTCAAGACCAGCCTAAGCAACTTAATGAGACCCTGTCTCAAAATAAAAAATAAAAAGGACTGGGGCCAGGCATGGTGGTGTACACCTGCAATCCCAGGAACTTGGGAGGCTGAGGCAGGATGATTACAAGCTGGAGGCCAGCATCAGCAACTTAGCAAGACCCTGTTTTCAAAAATAAAAAGGGCTGGGGATAAAAAAGAAAGAAAAGTAATGTTGATAGTAGGCTTCTATTTTTTATCAGGTTGACACAGTTTCCATCTATTCCTAGTTTGCTTGAAGTTGTTCTATGAGAAGAGTTTGAATTCTGTTAAAGGGTTATTTTGGACCTATTGAGATGACTGCATAATGTTTCTCCTATATATACTGTTAATCTGGCTATTTACAGTATTGGATGTTTAAATTTTAAACCAACCTTACACTCCTACTTGGAGACCAAATTAGTGACCTATTTTTGCCATAACAAATTACCAAAACAATACACATTTACTCTCTTATTAAAGTTTTTCAGACCAGAAGTCCAAAATGAGTGCTACAAAGCAAAATCATAGTGCTGGTGAGGTTGGTTCCTTCCAGCGTCTCTAGGGAAAAATCTGCTTCCTCACCTTTTCTAGCTCTGAAGGCTGTCTGTCTTCCTTGGATCAAGATCCTTCTCTTGAATCACTAAAACCACTTGCTTCTTTCATCACATCTATTACCTGTCTGATATACTGACCTCCTCTATTATAAAAGACCTCTGAGATTCTGTCAGGCCTACCTGCATAATCCACAATAATACCCATTTCAAAAGTTTTACCTACTTTTGCAAAGTCCCTTTTGCCATCTGAGGCAGAATTTACATGTCCCACAGATAAACACACAGATATCTTGGAGCCATTATTCAGCCTACCTCTGGATAAGATCTTATCCAGCAATATTTTTGTTCAGGATTTCTGACTCTATATTCACAGTTAAGCATTTTGTCTATAGTTTCATTTTCTTGCAACATCTTTTGTCTAGTTTTGGTATTAGAGTAATGCTGAATACATTAAATGAAATTACAAAGTGTTCTCGTCTCTTAAATTTTCTAACAAAGAGTAGCATGTCTTTCTCACATGTTTGTTTGAAACCGTTCCTGAAGCCATCTGGTAGTAAATTCACTGTGACAATGTTCGTGACTACAAACTCAATTTCTTTAGTATGTTTCTTTAATACATTTCAGCTTGGTAACTAATACTTTTTTCTTTCTTTCTTTCTTTTCTGCAGTTTATACTTGTCTCTTCTTTTCTTTTCTTGAAGTGCTGAGCATCAAACGCAAGGCCTCACACATACACAACAAGCACTGTACCACTGTCTGCAATCCCAATCCTGTCTGTGGTTTACATTCTTAAAGGAATGTGTCCACTTCATCTAAACTATCTATTTTCTTGGCATAAAAATATTCATAATGTTTCCTCATTCAGAATGTTTCCTTATTGGCCATTCAGTAGGATCTTACAGACAATTTCCGCTACTTTCTTCCCCTTCACTTGATCAGAATGGTCATAAGGTTATTAATTTTAATGCACTTTCCAAAGAAAGCAATGTTGGCCCAACTGATTTTTGTTCGACTTTTTCTTTTTTTTTTTATTTAATCCATTTGCACTTTGTTACTTTTTCCTCATCTGGGGTTCAATTTGTTCTGCTTTTATCCTTAGGTTTTTTAAGTCAACAGTTTAAATCACTGATTTTCAACTTCTTTTTCTAATGGAAGGATTAGGTGGCACAGTTTTGCCTCCAAGCAGTGCTTTAGGTGCACCTAACACATTTTAATATGCAGAGGGTTCTCACATTGCACACTTCCATGCTGAACAGAACACGCATGTCCTTTACAAGACCCTGTATCAGATCTTTGCCTTCTTCCTCTTCAGTGAATTCAAAATGTTCTCCACTTTTGTTCTGAAGGCTTCCTCGATCCATGACTGCTAAGAATCTGCTAGGTTCCACCCAGTTCCCCAACCTTGTATCCTGGAAACTGCTTCTAAACAATAAGCTCAGGCCACCCCAAGACTTATTCCACGTGCTTTTTCAGCTCTCAGTCCTGTGCTATCTGTTATCCAATATCTGGAACTATTGCTTCATATATTATATTCAGTTTTCAATCTTTATAATTTGGGAAGGCAGGTACAATTCCAGTTACGAGATGAAAAAATTCTGAAGACCTAATTAATGTACAACAAGGAAGTGACTACAGTTAATAAAACTGTACTGAAAATTTGAAATCTACTAAGAAAACAAACTTGAAGTGTTTTCACTACATACAAAAAAAAATCAACTATTTGACATGAGAATGTACTGACTAACTTGATTGTGGTAATCATTTGACAATATACACATACATCATGCTGTGTATCTTAAATATACACAATTTTTATTTGTTAATTATACCTCAATAAACTGGGGGTAGAATAGGAACCAGTGGGTAACACAAAAATAAAGTTAAAAATAAAATGGGGAGGCTGGAGCAGTGGCTCAGCAGTTACAGTGCTTGCCTGGTATACGTAAAGAGGTGGGGTCAAACCCTAGCACCATGTACACAACAAAGTGTCGGAGCCACAAAAGCCACAATAAAAACTAAATAAAATTGGTTCCCTCTTTCTCTCTCCCTCTCTCACTGTACCTCTCTCTTTAAAAAAATAAAAATAAACAAATAAATGGGAGAGGAAAGTCAATCCCTGTTATTCCATCAGATCTACAACCAGGTGTGGTGCACACCTGTAATCTCAGTGGTTCAGGAGGCTGAGGCAAACAAAAGGATCCCAAATTCAAAGCCACCCTCAGCAACTTGGTGAGGGCTTGAGCAACTTAGGAAGACCCTGTCTC
This sequence comes from Aplodontia rufa, assembly GCA_004027875.1. Classification (NCBI taxonomy): domain Eukaryota; kingdom Metazoa; phylum Chordata; class Mammalia; order Rodentia; family Aplodontiidae; genus Aplodontia; species Aplodontia rufa. The sequence continues at coordinate 19,441 of PVKS010031403.1, read as the reverse complement.
AAAATAAAGTATAAAAAAATGCTGGGGATAAGGCTCAATTAAGTGCCCCTGGGTTCAATCCCTGGCACCAAAAAAAAAAAAAAAAAAAAAGAAAAAAGAAAAAGAAAGAAAAATTTGTGTAATCTCTTTTTAGAAATAAGAAAGAAGGGACATCATTCATAGCAATTTATAGGATACAAACTGTCGCTCCAGGGACATATATCTTTCCCAGGAATAACTATTAAATTAAAAAGTCAAATATTTTCAACATCATTAATTTATTTTTCAAATCACTACACTTACACATTTAATCCCATATCACCACTTGGAACATCAAGTTACCTACCTCAGTGAACACATAGTTTAATACAAAGTATTTCCATCCATAAAAACATTATATGTCTTTTATTCAGTCCAAATTACAGAAGTGTACTGATTCTCTCCTAGAAGATACTAAATTATCCTAACTGGACAGGTACATCATATAGAACAACAAAATACTTCTAACATTACTTAATATCAAAGTTCACTAACCATCCTTTTATTCAGTATTTATTTTCCCTTTGCCAGCTACATGACCATTTAATATTTTATTAGGTCATCAAGGTCTCTTAGATATTCTGAAGGGATTCATGTCATTCAGCCTCTCTGAGCTTAAGTTTCCTAATCCACAAAATGCATAACATCTATCTTTAAAACTGCTAAGAGAGTACTGAGACTGTAGCTCAGTGGCAGAGTGCTTGCCTAGCAAGTGTGAAGCCTTGACTCCATGAAAAGACCAAAAAAAAAAAAAAAAAAAAAAAAGTAAAAACCCTGTTGCAAAGATTAAATGAGAGCAGATATCAAAAGCTAGGTGGAGGGGCTGGGGATTTAGCTCAGTGGCAGAGTGTTTGCCTAGCATGCGCAAGGCCCTGAGTTCAGTCCTCAGCCCTGAAGGAGAAAAAAAAAAAGCTAGGTGGAACATTTGGCACCTAATATTTGTCTTACGTCCGTGTCATAGCTATATTACACATGGTGGTTTTTTCATTTCATGAAAACTTTGCTTTAACATAGCACACAAGTGCCTGGAAGGGTGCAGCTCACAAAGCTTTAACAGAAAGCACTCTCTGGAATCCAGGGCCCATGTGACCTGCAAACTACCGACACCTGTACGTCAAGCATGTGTGATGTCTGCAGAGCTACTGTTTCGGGCACTCTTCTTTCCCACTGAGTCCCAGGGCCGCTTAGACTTCCATAATGATGCCTATTACATTAGAGAGCACATCCTCATCTCTCTACAGTTAAGTGCCTTTTCCCTTTCCGATTTCTACTGGCACTTGTACACTTCTCTGCTTCTACATAATAAACAAACCCCTGTCCTTCTTAGACAATACTGTCAAATCAGTGCACTCTTTTTTGCACAGATAATCAAGTAATTCAGCCTCATGACTAAAATCTTATAAACAAAAAAAAAAATATGGTTTAAAAGTAACACACACACACACACACACAAAAAAAAAAAACCCAAAAAACAAAAAACTTTAATACTTTCCAGGAACCTTAGTATTCCAAATACCTACCTATTCATTACATATATAAGAGAAATACATGGTAAAGAAAAGGAAATAAACTCCTACTACATTGGAAGTTAAACGACAAAGTCCACCCTTTTACAATGCCAAGGCTGAAAACCAACGATGTAAACAATGCCTTTACGTTTTTCACTTGTATCAAGATCTTAACCAATGAACCAAATATTTCTCTTGCTTAAAAAAATTCTTCAGTCGATATCTCCAATATATGTAATGTGTCTAAGTTACTGCAGATAAACAATTAAAAAAATTTCAATTAAAAAATAAGATACTTCCCAGGAAAGAACTTCCAGAGAATAGCTGCTTTCTCTTACCATACGAAGGAGATTCCCGTCCATCTTCCTTATCTGATTCTTTATCTTTCCTTCTCCGGTGGTGATGCTTGTGTCCGCGATGCCTGTGCCGCCGCCGACTCTCTTTACTAAATGGGACGTGAACACCGATGTACACAGCTCGATGACCTATTAAAAAGTTGAGAAAAACACTGGTGGTCTCCAAAAGGGAAAAGCACAAATATTCAAAAAAAGTGCACCATTATTTACTCTGCTAACAAAGAATTGCACACAAGTTCGTATAATTAACTGTGATAGTCTTCAGTTATTCTTATTTTACAGAGCACTACACAGGACTGATGCCACTGACTGATACTTACACTAGATATAAAGATTTATACAAGCATTATTTTGTACCTCTAAAAAGATATTTTGAGGAAAAAAAGAGCTAGATCCATCTGAAATAATACTATACAAACATAAGTTTATTCCTACATTTAAGGCCAATCCTAATAATTAAAGGTCCTTGAGAGGTACATTTTAAAGATGATTAAATACTCCACAACATATATACCTATATGTTAATAATTATCTTTTTTTTTTTTACTTTTTTTTTTAGAGGTTTAGAGAAAGATCCAAATTACTTAAGGTTGCATGTAAATGATTCAAATACTCCAATTAAAGGGCAGAAACTGTCAGAATAGACAAAAAGCACTAAAATTACTGTATGCAGTTAAGACAGAAAAGGCTACTACTGACATTGCATTATCCTGACTCTCTATTCTAATCAAGTAAACAGTTATGAAAGGCCATATCGGCTTTTGCCCTCTAAAAAAAAACTAAATCAGGGAACTAAAGAGCTGGCAGCACTATGTCAGCTACTGAGAGGAAAGGATGACTTCTTTAAATAGTTTAAAAGAAGTTCCTATCTAAGCTGTTTAATAAGGAGGGACATGGTCAAGCACAGTGGCTCACAGTGACTCAGGAGGCTGAGCAGCAGGATCACAAGTTCCAGGCCAGCCTTAGTAACTCAGACCCTTTCTCAAAACATAAAAAGGGGTGGGGATATGGCTCAGTAGCTCAGCATCCCTGGGTTCAATTCCCATCACCCTTCCCCAAAAGAGGGACACAGACTACAAGTTCAACTAATGTGTTACCATGCAAAAAACATCTGATATGGTTACTTTTTGACTTTGTATACAAAGTTTTAAAATATGCTGAAAAAATGAATTTAATGATATTCTTCTAATAAATTCCTTAAGATGATCAAGAAATATATATTTCAAGAAATTCTTCATCTTTAGATGAGATTTACATCGTTCTTGATTTCATATTTGCAAATCTGCTGACTAAAATTTCATTGTAATCCCAAATCAATACTCATGGAGACATTGAGGTCATCTGTGGACATGCAAAGGGCAGCAAAATGTTTGAGCTGCCTCAGGCTCATATTTCCAGCTAAGGTAAAAAAGGTGACACTGATGTCTTTTTCAGCTGACAATATATTAATGTCAATAAAGTAAATAAGCAGCCAGGCACAATGGTGCATGTCTGTGATCCCAGCCACTAAGGAGGCTGAGGCAAGAGGATCACAAGTAAGAGGCCAATTTCAGAACTTACTGAGAACCTGTCTCAAAAGAGAATAATAAAAAGGGCTGGGAACGTACTCAGTGGTAGAGCACTCCTGGATTCAAACCCCAGCACCAAAAAATAAATAAAGTCAATGAACAGCTTTTAGAGTAAAAGAGGACTAATCTTATGGAAATAACACTGTACTAAAATTGTTTAAATATCTCTTAATAACCAGCACTCTGCCTAGCACATAGTAATAAGCATCTGATAAACCTCTACAGAAAACAAATCTGAACCTGGAGCAGTGCGTCAGCAGTTGGAGCACTTACCTGGCATGAGCAAGGACCAGGGTTCAAACCCCAGCACCACACACACAACCAAGTGTCAGAGAAACAAAGGCCAGATGAAAAAAAAAAAAAACAAATCTCAATTATTAAAAATAAAATTTTATCAGAAAAGTCTGAATTTAAGAACTAATTATATAGCATTTCTTTGAGGGATGATAGAAATTTCCTAGAACTAAAAAGTGGTGATAGTTGCACAACACAGTGAATGTGAACAATGAACTGCATGCCTTGAAGGGGTAAATGCCACTTCATGAGAATTATACCTCAGCAAAGGAAACTAACAAAATTCAGTGATTTTACTATTTTATATTAGTGAAACTATTTCCTTCTGAACAACCAAGAAAAGTGGAAATGAAAGAGTCAAATTGCCATCGCTGTGCAATGGGAATTAAAAAAGTTGTTACTCCAATTAGTACTAATGGGTCTTGGCACACATGCCATAATGCACTAACACAAAAATAAATTCTGAGTTTGCAGTTCAGAAAGGTTAGATAAAACAGATAAGAATATTCCAGAATCCAAAGATTAGAACATTGAGCCTTATTGCTTTTTCTGTTTTCATTTTGTCTTTAGTGTCCTCTGTTACATACTGTTTCTTTATAAAAGCCCTAGTAAACCTAGACTTTTAAAGTCATTTGTAAAAGAATAAATAAATTTCAGGATGCAAATGAGAACTCTTATTTGTTTCTCTTTCTACCTCCTTCTTAAAAGCAGCAGATTAACAGCCTGATAACCAATCAGCACTCATATTCTAAAATAAGGATACAGTTCCTAAAATGATTCCAAAATAGGGGCTGGATGGCTACTTAGCAGTTGCAATGCTTGCCTGGCATACACGAGTACACAGGTTCAAACTCCAGCACCACGTACACAACTAAGTGTCAGAGGAACAAAGACCACATTAAAAAAACTAAATAAAAATGGATTCTCTTTGTCTCTCTCTGTCACCTCTCTTTAAAAAAAAAAAAAAATATATATATATATATATATCCACATATATATATATATATCCACATATATATATATCCACATATATATATATATATATCCATATATATATATATATATATATATCCACAAAACATTTGCTATGAATAGCACCTTAATCAAGTGTTCAACACTGACATCATCATTAAGTCTTACTGATATATCATAAGCCCACAGATTTGATTCACGGATTTGGCATGTTCCTCCCAAACACACTATCTATTCATGTGATAACAGCAGAAAAACCCCATCTGAGGATCATTTTATAAAAGTGTCATGGTCATGAAAGACAAAGAAAGAATGAAAAACTGTCACATATAAGAGGAGACTAAGGAGACTTAACAACTAAATGTACTATGGAATCCTGAACTGGATCAACAGGATCTTGGGAAAAATAAAAAATAAAATAGAGGAAAAACTGGTAAATTCTAAATAAAACCTATGATTTCATCATTAGCAAACTTGCAGTTAACCAATTATTAGCTAAATTAGTAATTAACCTAGTTAATTTCTGTACTTTCACAAATATATGATGACTATGCAAAAATGAATGTTCTTGACACCGGGAGAAGCCTGGTGAAGTGCCTCCGGGGGGCCTGTACTATCCTGACAGCTACTCTGTAAATCCAAAATTACTTCAAAAGAGAGAAAAAAAGAAACCATTTGCTAGAATTTCTTCCTGCTTAGAGAAGGTAAGTGAGCAAATAATTCCTCAGCTCCACAGTTCTGTGCAGGGGATATCACAGCATTTTAAGAGGCTGATGTAACAGACCTATAAAATAAGCACTTAGATGACAACTAATGATAACTGTGGCTTGTTAGTCTGGCACCCTGGCATGCTCATAATGCAAATTACCCAGTCTGCCAGAAATAGAAAAATAACTGATTTTGTCACTGTGGCCCATCAGTTTTCCAAGTAATAACAATTATCAGTGAGGTCTGAAAGGCTGTCTGAAATTGATCTTATGCCAACTTAGATTTTTTCCCAAGCAAATAATCAAGGAATGTCCTATTTCTAGACACAGGTGGTGGTTTCAAGGGTTTCTGCTGCACTGTTATTCTCTGCATTACACTAGAAAAGTGTCTAGAATTCTTCTAAATATATGTTCTATCTCGCAACAGTAAAGAAAATGCTTTAAGAAATAGGTAAAACTTTTAAAACCTTAATAATTAGGTAATTTATCCTATGCATATTAAGTTATTTTAAACAAACTTACTTTCTAGTTCTTCTTTTTCAAACTTGGTGTTCACAGTTGAGCTAGTTTTGCCAAGATCCACAACAGCTTCTTCATCAGGTCCCTAAAAACAAATTTTTCTCATTTACTCATGAAATTAATACATACTGAGAATCTACCATGTGAGGAAGTCAACAAAAAATATTAAACAGACTGTTTTCTCTCAAAGAAATGAATTCTTAAAGCTAATTATACTCTTTTTAAACTATGTTTACAGGGTTTTTCTCTTTTTAATCCAGAGACCATTCAAAATCTCATAGTAAGAACGGAGATGTCAAGATTTTCAAATAGTCATCTGTGGAAGTTACTAAATAACTGGTAATATACTCACTTAATCCTCAATAAAAACACCTTCCAGGACCAGAGATGCGTGAAAGTCTAGCGTAAGGGGAGCACATGCGCGTTAATATGGAAGGCTCTCTTGACTTTTGCTCTTGTCTTCTAAAACAGCAATACTAGATTGGCTGTCTTTCCTCCACACTATATTTTTGCCCCCTTAATCAAATATCAGATGGTTAAAGATTTGTGAGTTTGTCTCAGTATCTTTTAGTCTGTACCACTGGTCTTTATGTCTGTTTTGATACCAATACCACACTGTTTTTGTTGGACACAAAACTGTCACAAATAAGTGGACTCAGCTGGAACGGTGGCTCAGCAGTTACGCTGCTTGTCTGGCATACGCAAGGACTCGAGTTCAAACCCCAGCACCACATACACAATGAAGTGTTGGAGCAACAAGGGCCACATGAAGAACTAAATAAAGTTGTTTCTCTCTTTCTCTCTCTCTCACTGTCCCTGTCTCTTAAAAAAAAAAAAAAAAAAAAAGTAGACCCAACCAATATACAGTGCCATTTTCACTTGTAAGTTGACCAAGCCAATTAAAGTTAGAAATTTTTTTTTATTTTCCCACAAAAGAAACACTATGCCAAAATTTTAAACTCCAAGGAAATTCTGGTATTCAGTAGTGAAAATTTACCTTTATGTATCCACCTTTTTTATTTTGTTCCAATCTTCACTGCAAAAAAATTTTCCTAATACCTACTGTAAAATATTGTATAGAGTGTGTGTGTGTGTGCGTGTGTGTGTGTGTGTGTGTGTGTGTTTCCTGGGGATTAAAAACCCAGAGGCACTTTACCACTGAGTTACATCCCAACCCTTTTTATTTTTTGAGTCTCAGTAGGTTGCTGAGGCTGGCCTCAAACTTGCAATCCTGCTGCCTCAGACCCCCAAATTTCTAGGATTATAGGTATGCGCCTCTACACCCAGCTGCAGAGAGTTATTTTTAAAAAGAATAGATTTTTAGTTTTAACTTTTCTTGTCAACTTCTAACAATTTTAAAATGAACATTCCATCATTAACTACATATTATAAACTTATTACACATGATTGTATGGCAAAGAGAGAGAAGAAAAACAAATCCCCTTCTCTCAAAAAATCCCATTCTAGGTTCAAACTAGACCAGCTCAGCTGGCATTGGACCCATGCCCAGCCTGGGGCTGTTGGAGGAGTCTTTCAAGGAAACGTCTGATCCAACCTTAACAGTGCTGGACCTTTTTAAAGCATATTTGAAATAAACTTACACACAATTTTCCTTCACTACCCAAACCCTTCGTGTCCAAATTCACAATATCTAAACTCAAACTGAATTTATTAACTTAAATTTTCAAATAATTTCCTGCTATCTAAACTCCCACTATTTGCTACCCAAAACTCAGAATCAGGCACAGTATATTAAGAAAGGTAGTTGGATATCAAGAGATACTTGCATATGACTCCAAAGAACTGATGTTCAGTTTAATACGGAAACTCAAGAGAAGTTACATGACTTGCTAAGATTCCACGTTTAAAGCAGGAGAAGCAGGCTGCATAGTTCATAGCAATTTCATGTAATGGACTATGAAAGAAGGCAGACAACAGTGTATGATTAATCAAACAGCCTCATAGTTCTTATTTACACTTTCCTTTTCTTTCTTTTTTTTTTTTTTTTAATAGAGAGAGGGACATTGAGAGAGAAAGAATCATTATTTAGTTTTTCATGTGGCTTTCATTGCTCCAACACTTCATTGCGTATGTGGTGCTGGGGTTCGAACTCGCTTTCTCGTGCATGCCTGGCAAGGGCTGTAACCATGAGCCATCACTCTGGCCCCAACACTTTAATAAAAAGAAAGGCCAAGCAGGAAACCAAACCTAATGCCAAAAAAGCCCTAGAATGAGTAACTAATAATCACCAACTACTAACCAAGTCATACTCTAAAACCATTAGCTATCCTTCAACAACGGCATGTCATCCAGGTCCTAACCACATATAGGTACAAAAGACAAGCTCTCTCCTAAGTAGGAGACAGAAATGGTATCCTGAGAAGTAGCATATTCCAAAATGAATTAATAGCTGCCATTCCAAACTTCCATTTAGCCAGCACTCTTATTAGCAGAATATTTCATTTTAACCTCAGCTGAGCCTCAAAAGTCATTACTTATAGCCAGGCACAGTGGCACCTGTAATCCTAGTGGCTCAGGAGGCTGTGGCAGGAGGATCACAAATTCAAAGCCAACCTCAGCAACTTAGCAAGACCCTCCCTCAAAATAAAACATAAAAAAGGCTGGGGGCTGGGACTCAGTGGTTAAGTGCTCTTAGTGATGTTCAGTCCCTAGCCCTGAAAAAAAAAATGTCATTACTTATAAAGCCTATCTAGAAAGAAAGCCATGGCACTAGGAACACTCAAAAACACAGAATAATAATAAGATATCCAAATTATAGCAATGCAAGATGGACTCAATCTATACAAAATTATTTAGACTTGGGTTCAAATTTTTATTTATATAATAAGGTTACTATGCTACCATTGTACTTTAACATAAAGGACAAAATATTAACTATACATGTAAGATTATAGAAAAAGTTTAAATTCTCTGTATATGAAATACACTTCTTATAACAGGAAAATTCTGGAAATAATACAACCCGGTAGAATACAAACTACTGAAATATTTTGTAAATAAAATTTGGAAACCAGGGCTAAATAATTTCTTCAGGAGTACAGTCAATCCTGCACATTAATGTAATTTTGGTGCCTTTATTCTTCCAGATATTTGAGTTTTCCAAGCACCATGGCTTTGAATTGAATTTGAAATCTGAACTTCAGTTAGACAATACGAATCTGAACAAAGGACAAAAAGGGCAAAAAGTAGTAATAGCCGCCAGTAACAAAGAGGAGCCATGCTAGTGTCACACATTACTGTTAGAGACACAATTACAAATTAAAGGCAACTGGAAACCTCCTCAGGTTCTACCTGACATTGTAAGACACAAAAACTTATCACACTACTTCCACAAGGAGATGAACTTATTCCAAGGTTCATTTAGTACACACACATACACCAAAACACACACAGGAATCCCCCTTATTTAAGGATTACCAAGTATGGATAAATTAGTTAACAAAAATAAGGATTTACCTATCTCTAAAAATCGTTATCTTATAGCCCCCCTCTTAACTTTAATAAGTAAAACAAACATTCTACACAGGGTCAGGGTGGGAGACCACAAAGATTCAGAAAAAATTTCAGGAAAAAAAAAAAAGGTTCAGCAATGTTCTGCCAGGACCCCATCTTCTATCAGCTTGGGGTTACCGCTAGCAGGGTTTCTTGGAGGTTCTCCTGCATCTTCCTACTGAAACTCAACAGGAAAAGAAGTGAGGACTCTCTCAGCAATATGGTCATCTGTCTATGCTTTCTCTTGATAACACCTCTCTGTTCCCCAGACTGAGAACTAAAGAATTCAACCTCTGACTCTACCAACAACAGCTCACCCAGGGCTGCTGCATTAAGCCACATACTTCAGACCCTCAGCAAATGGAAAATTGTCATATAATCAAAGGTCCAGCTTAGCACTTAATTTACAACTAAGTGGCTCCCCATGATAATTCAGAGGTCATCAGTTACCTTTGCTATTCCTAAGGAATAAATTAGACCTCACAGACTCTGATGTTTTTATCCTTTTTTAATCTAAAGAATGAAAGACATTCACAAAGTTTAAGAGACTTCCTTAAGATCACACTTTTAGTAAAGAAACTAAAATGAACAGCCAAGATCTCTAAAGCACCATTACACTGGTTATTTATCCACTACACTACAGAACAAGGTCGCCACAATACTTGCACAGAATATGCAGCATTTTTCTTTATTAATTTAAAATTATAAATTTATATAACTACTCACTTAACTGTCTGCCAGGCCCAACAACAATAAGTTACAAGGGAAGAACCTTGCCTGTCGTGGTTACTACTACATCTCCAGCCTCAGTCTTCTAATAAATACGTGTAAAACCATCAATATGCTTCAAAGGACAAGACTCTGCTAAAATATACTGGATCCACTTAGAGATTCCTTCTGGACACAAAGCTCAAATAGGCACTCAATACTTTAAAATTTAAGAAATCAGCTTATGATTTTTAAAAAGCCTAGCACTGACTGACATATACTAAAGTCAAAATTCAATTCACAAATGGGAATACCAACAAATAAAATCTGATTTTGCTAGAAATGAGTAATTATATCATATTTTATTAATTCCTCTACAGTTATTAATCTTGACTGAAAAAATCTACAATTTATACTTTGGTTCATTAAATTACAAAAAATAAGACTTATTAGATAATACCAAAGTCAGAATTAAGGAAAAAAGGATGTTAAAAGACTATTTTAAAATATACCACGAACCTAGTATAATATCCTCTTTGACACCCTTAAGTTTACAAGATACATTATTAAAGCAGCCATCGGAAATTGCTATCACAAATTTATTTTCCATTATATAAAAAGATATACAGCTACAGCCCAAAATTAACATCTCCCATAAACTATGATTATTCACTTATGATTATTGACCATGAGATTTCAGTTATCAGTAACTTTAGCTTCAAAGCATATTTAACCACTAAGATAAAGTCATTTCCTTCCCAATATCTTAGCCACATAATTTTTAAGCCTCATTCAATAATTTTAACTATGGCAAAATTAATTTTACAGAAAAATAAAGATGCTACAAACATTTCTAACTTTACACAGGATTTACTCTTCAGCAGATGATTTCCACGGCCAAGGGCACAGAGGATGATACTATTCTAAGCCAGTGGTAATTAAGTCTGACATTTCTCCAAGCGTCACTATTAAACTTTGTAAGATTCAAGTTTGTTTTAAATAAAATATAAGACTTTAACTAGATACATACAAGGAGCTTCTTGTCCAGATGAAATCTTTCCATAGCAATATAGAAATGTCTTGCTTTTGATAATGTAATGCCGTAGTCCCCTGAAGATTCCAGGGACAGTGAGTACCTAGCTGATTTAGGTCACTGTGCTTTTCAGAGATGAATTCTTCTAAGTTACTTTTATGGTACAGCCAATCACTGTCTCCTATGTTACCTAATCTTCCAAGCTAATAACTACTACTTACACAGATCGCAGCATAACATTACCATTTAGAAATATAAAAGAATGCAACCACCAGTTTTCAAGGGAAGTCTTTGTATAATATTAGTCCTAAGGATATATGTGCATGGATGGATAAGAATGTGTGTATGTGTATATCTAAACAGATTTTCACTTAATTCTAGAAAAGACCCAAAAATATTTTTATCTGAACTTAGCTTGCCTTTTCTAGTACTAAATTTGTATCAACTAACATGTAACTATTACTAACAGGATTAATAAATCATATTATGTTTTACAAGACCATTTTAACCAAAAATTAAGTATTCATATGGACAACAGCTAGAAGCGAAAGAGGAAATAAGAAATAAGTAGCACCCCTCTAACTTTTGGTCTCAGGATACCTTTATATTCAAAAGCCATTAAAGACCTCAAAGAATTTTTGTTGATAAGAGATAGATCTATATTTACCATGTAGGAATAACACAGAAATTTTTAAAACATTTACTTAGAATCATTTATTTATTTATTTTATTTTTTTTAGTACCAGGGATTGAATCCAGGGACGCTTAACCACTGAGCCACATCTGCAGCCCGTCTTTATTTTATGAAGACCAGGTTCTCACTAAGTTCCATGGGGCCTTGCTAAATTGCTGAGGCTGGCTCTGAACTTACAATCCTCCGGCCTCAGCTTCCAGAGATGCTGGGATTATAGGTATGCACTACGTGTCTGGCTAAGAATAATTTTTAAGACCGTAAAAACACTGCATGCACCTAGCATGATACATTCTAAAATGTTAGTAAAAATAACTAGTTTCAAAAATAAAACTTTAGTGAGAATAATGACTTTATTTTATATTTTTGCAATTCTCTTTTAAAAATCTGATTTAAAGACAAGTGGATTCTAATTTCTACCTCTGCAGTCAATCTGCTATGATTCACTATTTGGCTAAAATATAATTAAATACCCAGATTCATACAAGCACTGTTGGAAAAAGGAGGTGTACTTCACTGTTCGTTTCATTCCTTTTGATACTGTAAATTTAACAAGAATTCAGTTCTTAAGTTAGCTGCAATATAGAATCTGAAACCATTTTAAATGAACACTGCATACTGTTATATCAAAATTCACTGGTCTATGTACTATGACTCTCACATTCTTGGAAAATATGTGCTCTCTGGGTATTAAGTCTCAAAAGAGAAACTCATAAACTGCTGGAACACAGTGATCAACTTGTGATCAATCCAGCTCACATCCTTACACCTGCAACCTTACCCAGTTTGTCAACTGGCTCATGAAAAGCAACAAAACCGCAAAACAGCCACAGGCATCTGGAGGAACAGTTCCCTTATGGAGTATGCACATTAAAGACCAGTGACCAAAAAATGACCTTCATACAATAGTGAGAAGCACAAGACGGGTTAAAAAATCATTGGAATGGCAATTTTTAAAATTTATAATGATAATTTACATTATAAAAATGAGATATCTTAGGCAGGATGAGAAACAAGAAGCCATATACAGCTGGGCACAGTGGCACACACCTATAATCCCAGCAGCTATGGAGGCTGAGGCAGGAGGATCACAAGTTCAAAGCCAGCCTCAGCAATTTAGTGAGGCCCTAGGCAACTTATTGAAACCCTGCATCAAAAAATAAAAAAGGCTGGGGGTGTAGCTCAGTGATGAAGTACTCCTGGGTTCAAGACCTGGTTTTGGGAAAAAAAAAAAAAAAAAGACTTTACAAATATTTTTCTACTACATAAAAAATTAAAATATTTCTCTAAATAAAAAATTACAATAAAAAATTCTCTAGAGCAAAAAGCACCATAAAATAGACTACACCATATGTATGTCCATGGGTAGACAATACACACAATATCATGCGTACTGAAATGCATGGAAATACGCACAGTATGATAAACATGGTATTAAGTAATTCTCATATACAAAGTACTTTTTCATTTAAAAAGAAAACAAAAGGGGAGCTGGAGCTGTGGCTCGGCGGTTACAGCGCTTGCCCAGCATGCGAGAGTACACATGCTCGAATACACTGGTTCAAACCCCAGCACCATGTACACAACTGTCAGAGCAACAAAAGCCATGTGAAAAACTCAATAAAAATTGATTCTCTCTCTCTCTCTCTCACTGTTCTTTTCTCCTTTTAAAAAATAAAATAATGGGGATATGACTCAATGGTAAAGTGCCCCTGGGTTCCATTCCCAGTACCTGTCCCATCCAAGAAAAAGAGAAAATGCAAATGACCAATAGCCAAGTGCATGTTCTCACTGATGCTGCAGCAAGTGGAATTTAAGACTCATTAGATTAGCAAAATAATAATAATCATCCGAAACTAATAAGGTACAACAGCACAGACCCACTCACTCATGCTTTCCAGTGGAAAGGTAGTTACTCTAAACCTTTCACAGAATAAGACAGTGAGGATTCTTCTAAAAAATCTTAAAGCACATGCTTTGGTACAACATTATCACAGTTTTGAGTATTACTCCTCCAAAAACAAAGCACCTAAATACAAAGCCAAAAGTGTATACTATTCGAACTGGCAAAAACAGAAGTCAGGGGCTTGAGCAGTAGCTCAGCAATTACAGCCCTTCTCTGGCTCGCATGAGGATGCGGGTTGGGACTCCAGCACCACGTACACAACTAAGTGTCAGAGCAACAAAGGCCACATGAAAAACTAAATAAAACTGATTCCCTTTCCACCACCACCCCCACTGTACCTTTCTCTTTAAAAAAAAAAAAAAAATTCAAAACCAGAAGACAACCTGAAGTTACTTGGGTAGGAAAGAGCTGATTGTCGGGGAATATTATGATTATGAGCAACAACAAAGAACTAAAAACCCCCACCCAACAGGCATCAGTAATAAAAAAGCAAATTGTACAATCATGTTTAATATATTTTTATATTTTACAAAATATAAAACCTTTTGTTAAAGTTTTTACATGACAATATCTCAACAAAAATCATGTTTCTTTAAAGATGTTAAAAATCTATTAATTAAAAAAAATCTATTAATTTGGAACTTGAGTGGTGGCTCAGCGGTTACAGCAATTGCCTAGCATGTGCAACGAGGTGAGTTCGAACCCACTTACACAACGAAGTGTCAGAGCAATGAAGGCCAAATGAAAAACTAAAGTAAAATTGATCCTCTTTTTCACTGTCCCTCTCTTTAAAAATTTATTCAGTATATAATATCTAATATCAAAAATAGTAAGTCATTAAGGTTAAATATCAATGACATTTTATTCAGTCTTCAAAGCTACCAATCAATTCTTGTTTTAACTAGATACAATCTTGATAACAAAGCAAACAAAATTTTCAAAAAGCATTAACAGTTACCTCAAGATGGTTCAAATTTTTCCTCAACACATTCCTATTATCTAAAAATGAATTAGTAGGTACAAAGAAAAGACACTGACATTATTTCAGCTTTACAACCATAAACTGATATTTTGGGGGGTTAGAATACTGGGAATTGAACCCAGAGATGTCTTATCACTGAGCTACAACCCCAGTCCTTTTTATTTTTTATGTTGAGACAGGATTTTGCTAAGTTGCTGAGGCTGGCCTTGAACTTAAAATCCTCCTGCCTCAGCCTCTCACATCGCTGGAATTACAAGCATACACCATGGTATCTAGCCATAAACTGATTTTTTAAATTTTACATTCAATTCAGGAAAAGTAAATACCAGAACAGCTTAAAACTCAGTTGGGAATTTCAATCAGCCAAAGAGGGAAAATAATCTATAAATTTACTTTAGGTAGAGAAATGTAGAGACATTAAAGTGATTAAGAAAGCCTACTTAGGGGCTGAAGCAGTGGCTCAGCATTGGCGTGTTTGCCTGGCATGCATGAGAATCCAGGTTCAAACCCCAGCACCACATACACAATTAAGTGTTGAAACAAAGGCCAGATAAAAAATAAAATTTTTAAAAATTCTTTTTAAAAAAGGAAGCATACATAAACCAGGTGAGGGGAGCACACCTGTAATCCCAGCAGCTCAAGAGGCTGAGACAGGAGGATCACAGGTTCGAGGCCAGCCTCAGCAACTTAGTCAGAGAGACCCTGTCTCAAAAAATAAAAGAGCTGGGGATGTGGCTTAGTGTAAGTGCCCCTGGGTTCAATCCCAGTTACCAAAAAGAAAAAAGAAAACATACATAGTATCCATTTAAGTTCCTTTTCCAAATGGGAAGTCACTTTTTCAGTAGCACAACATAGAGAAATCACTGCAAGGATGTAGGTGCAGCTGCTGGTGGAAAGCAGAGCACCCATGGTCCTCACTATCTGACAAAAGAAGAGAGGTGGCATTAAGGTGTGTAATTTCCTTAATGATGAGAACCTCATTTTTTTGGGAGGGGGCAATGCTGGGGATCAAATGCAGGGCCTCATGCATGACAGGCAAACAAACACTACCACTGAGCTACACCCCTAGCCCTGCTTTAAAATTTTCACTTTCATTATACTTTTCTAAACTCTTTAGTAACAAAAGTTGGGAAAGAACAATCTTATTTAATAAAGGAAAGGCAAGGAAGTTCTAATTCTCATTACCCTAGACATACTCTATTCCTATTTTTATGGCAACAGAAGATGAGAATAACAAATACCACTTATTAAAAGGTCCTACCTGCTTCTTATACATTCTTTCATTTACTACATCAATCAATTCTAAGAATCAGTATTTCTCTCCCAAATGTACACATACACACACATATATATAAATATATACATATATATATTTTTTTTAAGAGAGAAAGGGACAGTGAGAGAGAAAGAATCAATTTTATTTAGTTTTTTCATATGGCTTTCGTTGCTCCAACCCTTTATTGGGTATGTAGCACTGGGGTTCAAACCCACACCTGGTACATGCCAGACAAGCACCGTAACCGCTGAGCCACCACTCCAGCCCTCCCCCAAATACAGTAAAAGAAGCAAGTAAGGCTGAGAAAAGTTAAAATAATTTTTCCAACATCCACAGCTTGAATTTTGTAGAAGCTACAATTTAAAATCACATCCTGAGGCCGGAAGTACAGTTCAGTAGTAGAGTAAGTGCTTACCATGTACAAGACCCTGGGCTTAATCCCCAGCACTAAATAAATAAATAATATCATGTCCCACCTCCAGCGACTATGCACGGGGCCACTCACAATCCTCACAAGAATTCCTTAAGGTAACTGTTACAGTTTGTATCTGAAAAGTGCCCCAAAGCTCACATGCTGAGCAGTGCAAGGTTCAGGGGTGGTATTTTAGTTGGTAACTGAATCTTGAGGGTTCTGACCTCAGCAGTAGATTAATCCATCGTTAGCCTGAAAGACCACTGGAAGTAGCACCTGCGGGGAGGAAGCAGTCCCTGGAGGCGTGCTCAGGGCTCTCTCTTCCTCTGATTCCCAGTGGCCATGATCTGAACAGTTTCCCTGAGCCTTAGTATGTTTCTGCCTGGGAGTCAGCCCACTGTGGACTGAATCCTCTGAAACCATGAGCCAAAATAGATCCTTCCTCCTCTTGGTTGCTCTTATCAGGTATTTTGGTTACAGCAATGAAAAGCTGAATAACACTGTAACAAAAATGGTCATTATTCAAACTCAGGTTCTCTGACTTCAAAGTCCATGGTGTTTCAAAAGGTCACACACCCTAAGTTAACTACATACCACCATACCTAAGTTAAACTACACATTCTTATTTGCTCTACATAAAATTTTATTTGTCCACATGCCTTATTGGGAGAATTATAACTAAAACAAATTATTTACTCACAAAAATATTCACTAAATTGTTTTTAAATACTTCAGATATACTAGGTATCAGTAACAGATAATGAAATTATTACCATAAGCAGCAAAAATGTTAACACAATAAATCAGTATAAATATAATAAACATGCAGATATTATCTTAATTTGATTTCCACAGATAATTTGAAGCAGTCAAGAAAAGAAAAACCCCTGTAAAATAATTGGAAACCTGTCTCATTTTACGACCTTTGTCCGTGAGGAACAATGCCAGACCACATCCCTTACACGGTTAAATATCACTGCTGAGTTCACATTGCTTAATTTGGGCAACCATTTCAGTTTTCACCACCACTACAATTTAGACTCCACCATATAACATCACCACCTAGTGGCTATTAGGAAAATGAAATTTTTTCTCTCATGCTGTGAATATGACAAACCCTAAATGTCTGCTCTAAGCCAAAAATTTGTAAGTTTGGAAAAATTCTGTGGCAGTAGCTGTAAAAAACATAGATATTTAATCTCATTCAGAAAAATTTAGCCATGATATAGGCAAAGTACAATTGAATGCTTCATTTATCTATAAGTCAAATTTATGATATAGTACATGTATTTTTACATTAGTATTTTTACAGGTAACACTGAAAAAAAATCAACATTTTACATTGAAGCATATTTACAGCAACTGCAAAAAGTTTTAAATGTTCACAGCACTTTAAGAATTATATTATATTTTGAAGCACAGGTGTAATTTGACATACATTAAACAGTTGAAAAATATAGTTCATGAATAAAATATAGCATAGGTAAAGCAAAACATATCTGCATTATCAAAAATGCTCCAATAAACAACTATACTTGTCAAAGTATCTCATTTTTTGTTATTGTTATTTTGTTTTGTTTTTTATTTTATTTTTTGTTTTGTTTGGTGTTAGGCACCGAACCCAAAAGCTCAGATGTATTATTTAAGCACTTAACCTCTGAGGTACACCCACAGCCCCTCTATTTTTCTTTTTCTTTTTAGGGCTGAGGACCGAACTCGGGGCCTTGCGCATGCTAGGCAAGCACTCTGTCACTGAGCTAAATCCCCAACATCCCCCTCTATTTTTCTTAAGAATATTACACTTCAGGGACTGGAGTGGTGGCTCAGTGGTTACTGTGCTTGCCTGGCATGTGCAAGGACACAGGTTCAAACCCCAGCACCACATACACAATGAAGTTTTGGAGCAAGTAAAGCCACATGAAAAACTAAATAAAATTAATTCTGTCTTTTTCTCTCTCACTTAAAAAAAAAAAAAGAAGAAGAAGAAGAAGAAGAATACTTCAAAGCTAGATGTGGTGATACATGCCTGGAATCCCAGCAACTCAAGAGGCTGTGGCAGGGGAATTGCAAGTTCAAAGCCAGCCTCAGCAACTTAGCAAAACTCTCAGCAATTTGGTGAGGCCCTGTCTCAAAATAAAAAATAAAAAAGGGTTGATGATATGAATCGTTGGTAAAGTGCCCCTGGGTTCCATCTCCAGTACCTGTCCCCGCAAGAAAAAGAGAAAATACAAATGATCAATAGCCAACTGCAGGTTCTCACCAGTGTTTCAGCAAGCCCAATTTAAGGTTTAGTGCCTTAGTGCCACTGGGTTCAATCCCCAGTGCCAAACAAAACAAAACAAAACAAAAGAATACTTGCTTGAAACAGCAAGTATAGTGAGGCACTGAGTTTGATCTCCGGTATTGTGATAATGATGATAATAACAATGATAAATACTTCATACTTAAATACCACAGACAGATGATAGAGATCAAGTTACATTTCCATTAAGAAAATGCTTAGTTACAGCACTCAATGTTTATCACAAAGATGTAAGTGTCACCTTGGGCTACAATTATTTAGAAAATTTTGTGTAAGAAATTACAAAATAATCTGATTGGCAAGAATTATATTGACACTGGTTTAAATATGCAATTACCAAAGTCAAAACATGGATTAATAATGTAAACTCAGATATATTTAAACTCAGAATTTCAGTAGAAATGAGCTCTCTCTCTTCTCTTAGACATACAAACCAGTGGAGAGTGACTAACTCCAAAAACTTTTTCTTAGTCTTCTCTATTTGGAAACTTGCTCGTTTTGCTCTGATTCTCAATTCTAATCCTTCAGAGCAAGACTTCCCTGATCTCACCACTACTGACACTAGGCCCTCTGGGTTGTAGGATGTCTTGCAGGATATCCGGTAGCAATTTGGCCTCTACTCACTCAATACCAGTAGTAGCACACACATGCCCCCACCCCAGTTAAGATGAACAAA
>PVKS010031402.1:0-23463 GCA_004027875.1 Aplodontia rufa | reverse complement strand
CAATTTACTATTGCTAGGCTATGGAAACAACCCCGGTGTCCCTCACTGGAAGAATGGATCCAAAAACTGTGGTACATTTATACCATGGAATATTACACAGCAATTAGAAACAATGATATTGCAGCCTTCGAGGGTAAATGGATGGTTATGGAAGAGATCATGATGAGTAAAATCAGCTTAACCCAGAGATCTAAGGGTCTATTGTCTCCACTCATCTGTGGAGGTGGGGTCTAGACCCTGGACAATGAGAAAGTTGGTCTAGTAACATGAGTTAAATCCAGATAAGATGTAATGCTTTACAATCTAATACTTTTTTAGAGTTATAATGGGAAGGGGAAGGGAGGGATAAGGGAGTGTAATTGGGGGGGCACTCCTGGGGATAAATGCAATATCCAGAATATATACACATTTTATACACATTTTATATTATTTTGTTAAATTCTTGTAAGGTTGCTCAAAATAAAAAAAAATAAAAAAAAGAAAGTGTAATGGGGATGCGTCCTGGGCCTCTTTCTTCCCCAATTCCCTCCACCCCCTGCCCAGCCCACTCTCCATCTCTCCCTTGCCTCATTCTCTCCTCCCACCCCACTTACCATAGAGCTCTGGATTTAGAGGAGGTCCTCAAATCCTGTTCTTAAAAAGTCCATTTAAAAACCAGGAAATGGGGTTTTCTCCTGGCCTGAAGAAACTGGGTGGAGAAGGTCTACATATGAACTCTCAAGTCGTTTGTTCCTCTTCTCTAAGTTTTTTTGCAATTATTGAGTATGTTCCATTAAAAAGGTCAACTTATGTTGTAAGTTCAGCTTTCCTTTAGCTCTGAGTCACTCTGTTTTCCTTTAAAAGCATGTATACTGGAAGTCAAACCATAGAAAGGGGTCCAGAAGTTGCCAGGATTATTCACAACATAAAGTCCAAGTAATTTCTAGAACCCCCAAATGCCTGTATTCCCCGGCCTGCCCTGTGTTCACTGAAATCATAAAACCAAGTGATCCCAGGGTTTGGTTTCTTTAATAGCCAGTAAGGGGGAGATTCATCATAGCAGACAGATTGGGGAGAATTAGGGTTTACTGTGGAAATTAAGAATGTAAACTTTTATGGAGTGCGAACAGTTTACTCTTATGAATCTCAGGACACGATTTCTGATGGGATATTTCCCCGGCCGGGAACTTGGGGGAGCAGTCCTGTTTCTGCTTTGTCTTCCATGAGTGGTCACCTTTTGGTCACATGCTGTCCTCTGAGGTTAGGCACAGCAGCTGCCAATCAAGACAGACCACGTCCTTCACCTCCCTCTGGATGCAAGAGCACAGCAGAAATAAGTGCAGTTTCTGAAGAGCACCCTGGATTCGCACATATGGCTTTGATGTTCTAAAATATTTCTGTCTCCTTTATTTGACTATTTCTTACTTGGTCTTGAAGATCTTGTGGAGGAGTCCTTCCCTTCAGGGAACCTTCTGGCACTCACCCTCCCACCCAGCCTGTCCTCAGGATCCCTGGCATCTTCTGTAGCTCCTGTCACACTCCACGGCGTCTGTGTTTCAACTTACGTCCATCCAATTGGGCTGTGAGCTCTCTAAGCCAGAGACTGCTGCTCACCCATTTCCCATGGCAAATTTTTATTTATTTATTTTTAATATTGTAGTAAACTGCATGTACCAGTTTACCACCCTGACCATTTTCCAGTGTGCGGTGAATGTTCCTGTCATTTGTCAGTCCCTGTCCTTCCAGGATGCTTCCACCTTGCAGCAATAAACTGGGTACCAGGAGAGCCAGCTCTGCCTTCGCGGCCCTCCGAGCCCAGAGCCCTGGTCTGTTCCCGGCCTCTGTGAGCTTGGCTACTCCAGGTGCCACGCTTTCTGACCGCACAGGACCACAGGGCTCACCCACGCTGCCGCAGGGAGCAGTCTTCCTCCTTCGCTCTTGGTGGCTTTCGCTTATCCCTTCCTCAGCCCTGCACACTGGAGCTGCTTCCAAACATGGGCTCTCTTGAAACACGACACTGTTGAATTCCTCTGCAAACCCTCGCTTACTTTCTCTGGGTGTATGCAGAAGTGGAATGGCCACGCTGCGTGGCGAGAGCTTTTTTGTTTTCAAGGAAATGCGGTGCTGCTCCGTGTGGGCACGGCGTCCTGCCGTCCTGTGGAGGCTGCGCCGGGCTCCGGCCCCACGTCTTGCCCCCACTTGTTGCTGTCTACTCTTCCTTCCTTCATGTGACCCACCCAATGGGTGTGACGTGGGATCTATGACAGGATTTTAATGAATAATAAACATGGATCAAAGGGGAGAGCTTTCAAACTCCCGTCTGGTGATGTTCAAGGGGCTGCTTTCAGCATTGACGGAGGAGAACAAGATGTGTGGCCAAAGCCAACTTCTCACTCTCTGCAGGAGGGAATCCCCGCAGCTGCACCTTCTAGGGAACCTTATGTGACAGATGAAACTGGCCTTCCCAAGGTGACATCCACCCCAGCAGGGCTCTGCATGTGTGCCTTCAGCCTCCATGTCCTTGTGCCTCGTGTCCAGTGTCCACACTGCCATCAGGGAAGTGGATTTCACCAGGAGGTAAAGGTCAGGATCCCATCAGAGCAACTCCAGCTTCCGGCTCCTTCGCTAAGAATATCTGCCCTTGGGATTGCAACCGACCGGCCTCCCTGCTTACCCCCATTTCAGCTCTCCTGTGTGATTGATAAGAGCTCACACAGACTGAGTTTGCCCTGCGCCAGGCAGGGTCCCTAGCACTTAGACATTAACTTACCTACTGTTCACCAAAATCTATGTGCTAGTTATCATCCTCTGCGTGACCGCCATTGTCTCACAGTGGAGGACTGGGCACAGAGAGGTCATGTCACTCACTCGAGGACACACAGTTTAACATATGCAGAGACAGAATTCCAACACTGCCGACTGCCTCAATAGCTGGCCCTCCTCCTTACTCCACTCCACTGAGGTACACTCCAATGTCACTGTGACTCTTTCATTTTTATCTTTCTCCTTTTTACCAGAATTCTTGACAGAATCATTTTTATTTGTGTCTTTCACTTCCTCACCTCCGTTTATTCTTCCACAGCCTAGCCAATCTCGACCTCTCTCTTTGTCCTCTGTAATAATGCCCAGCCCGGGGTCCCCACGCTGGACTGCTGTCCACCTCCGTCTGCACCGGATGTCCGCTCACAGGCACATGCATAAATGCAGAATGGCACCTTTCCTTAAGCCTGCTCATTCTTTCTTTCCCCTGTCTGAGAATGTGCCCCTGCTCACCCCATCCCAGTCAGACATCCGTGCAGCGGCTTCAAAGGCTTCCCCTTGCCCGTGACCTCAAGACTACGGCTAACGAGCTTCAGGCTTGCAGCTGTGATCATTTCCTTCCCGTTTGGGTTTTACAGTCTTGCTCTCTCCTTTGGAGCAGACTGAAATTCCGCGGTGTGCTAAAGTGGCGGTGGCTTGTCGTCCTTTGCCATGCTCTTTGCCACACAGGCACCCTCCGTTGTCAGCTTGCCGCGGTGGGAACACAGAGCCGCAGGCACTGACTCGGTGCGCCTGAGTATCCAGATGTGCCGGAAGGGGGACCCTGGCTTTGAACAGCAGTGTGGTGCAATGGGATCAGCACCCCTGGGCACCCAGAGGGCGCTGCTGCCGTGACGGCCGGGACAAGAGCAGTGGGCCTGCGGAGCCCTCACCTTCGGCTCCCTGAATGGCCAACTCACTCTCCTGAGGGCCTCTCCAGAGTGCCAGCCAGGTGCTTCATGAATTTCAAGGGCAACCTGGGGTGCCGAGACCTCCCTCCTGGACAGGGTCTGCAGAACACGGTCACCCTTCCATCAGGTGGAAGTAACGAGAACACGCCCAAGTAGAAGAGAGGATTTCCCTTTCCTCTTCCCGCTGTCAAGAACGGGAGGGAGGGTGGATTTCCCGAGATCCTTTCTCTACTGATGACGATGTGTTTTCTGGGCACTCAGATTAAGGAGCGGTGGGAATGTGAGTCCCGGTCCCTGCAGGACACCCTGTAGGCATTGCCTGCAGCTCCCGTGGTCCCTTCTCCTTTCTTTGTGAAGCTGTTCAAGCCACCTCAGATTAAACCATGGCTGTGACTGAATCATGCACCCCCAAATTTGTATGTTGAAGCCCTAACCCGCAACGTGATGTGGTGGCCTTCAGAGAAGGACTTTAGAATGGTGGTTGGGGTTAAATGAGGTCATAAGTGCAGAGCCCTCTGGATGGTATTTGAGCACTCACAGGAAGAGACCCCAGCACTTTCTTCCTGTCTGTCCTCCACTCTGTCTGCATATGAACGCACGAGGTTAGCCACAGAGCACCTGTCTGCAAGGCAGAAGGCGCCCTCACCCACGTCTGCCCTGGCACACCCTTGGTCTTGGGTGCACAGTGGTTCAAGTTTCCAGGCTGTCTTTCGTCACAGTGGCGCACACTCACTAGGCAGCTTTGGCTGTCTGTGGAAACTAGAAGCCACTCAGGTGAAAGTCTGTGTTCTGCTCCGTCAGAAGTCCCTGGAGGCTGCATATTCGGCTCCTAAGAATAGGAACTTCATCTTACCCGTAGTTACCGTCACAGAAACTCCTGAGCCTGTTCTCTGGTGGCCATTGTGCTGGAGGATGCCTCGTCCTCCTGCAAACCAGCCCTGCCTTCTGAGAGTCAGGGCGGATGCTGTGCAGAACGCTGGCCATCTTCCTCCACGCTGTGAGGGGCGTGACTCACAGGAACTCCTGAGGGTCCTGAGATGCCTTGTCTAGTTTCAGCGGATTGATTGATTGCTGCCTGGTGGATTTCAGCCCCCAGGTGGACAGAACTGTATGATCGAAAGCTTCAGCCTAGGTCACCGGGCTGTCTATCACCTATGACCAGCTGCCACCCTGGGACTGTCAGATGTGGCTGACCCACCTTTAGCTAACAAAGACACTCCTGTTGAATATCACATAAATGCTCCCAGGAAGCCAAGGACAAAAGCCAGATGCATCTTTGGGCAGGGCCAAGGAGTTCACTCCAAAGGGAAACTGCAAGAGGTGCCGAGCTCAGCCAGGGCTGGCACCGCCGGGGAAAGTGAAGCCCCGGCAAAGCTTGGTGTTCGATGGCAGATGGACTGAGGCTTCAACTACAGCTCTGGTACTTACTACTGTGAAATTCCGCACTGCCCACTTGATTTCCCGAACCTCAGCTTCCTTATCTATGAAATGAGGAAACGGTCATGCATCATTTGGAGATTTAATTTAGAAACTAATTCTTAAGGACCTATTGTCACCTCTGCCTAGCACCAAGCAGGAGACCTATACATGACTTTGGTGTTTCTGACTTCCTTCAGTTCCTACTCCTGCAAACAGAGTGACCCCCAGAGTAGCTGACACCTCCCTTGATGGGCAGCAGCTTCGACCTCCAGCAGGGTGACTGTAGCAGGGAAGATCCTTTTTCTTAAATACACACACGTGCACACACTCATGCGCGCACACATATACACACACTTAAAAACTAAATCTCCACAGCATGCTAGTGATTTCCACAGCTGAGTCAGGATGAACTACCTCAAGAGAGGGAATTTCCTTGTCAAATGCCATGGTCACAGAGGTGAAAGGAAGGAGACAGGGAACCTGTTTTCTTGTCCACTGTCCCTGCTTGGTACTACACCAGGGTTCATCAGAATCCCTACAGAATGGTGAGCTGCTGACATAACCCAGATGATTCCTTAGGGATGATGCTGGGCCACCACTGGGGACTTGGGCTGGCCCTGTTTTCTCTGCCTGAGTCTCAGTTCAGAAAGTTGGCAATGAATGCAGTCAGTGGTAACAGTTTGTCCCCTAGTCCCAGGATCTGGAGGATCGCCTATCAAAAATGCCAAGGTGGGGTTGCACTGGGAGGGTTTGTTTGATAAAAATAGGGGCAGAAATAAATTGCTTTCAAGGTTCACTACCACCCTGAGTCATGAGAAATTGTTTTCAGGCTGGTATCCATGAGAGCAGAAGGGTGAATTCAACAGGCTACTTCCAAAAGAGCCATTACTCCCCCTAAGTCCAATGGTCACGAAGTAGACACAAAATAAAACGACTCAAGCACGTGCTGTGGATGCGTAGCTGAACAGAGGTGCACACATATTTCAAATCTAAAAGGAGTAAAGACCTCGCTACCTCTGGGTCTGCCTCTGCGTGGCTGCATTCTCCTAAGCACCCATGTGTCAGTGCGGCTACAAGAAGGTGCAGCCCTCAGTGTGCCAGAGTGAGGGTGGCTTTGTCACAGCACTTGTGTGTGCATCACCCTCCATGACAGCTCACACCCCTGAGTGGTCACAGCTGAGAGGTGACCACTCACCTCTCTCATCCCTTCCGGGAGGCACTGCATCTAATCATGGCCACAGGAAGGGGCGTAAGAGGCCACATTCTCACACCTTCTATGACACTTTATGTTGTAATTGTCCCATTTTACTTTTAGTTCTTTTTAATCGCTAATTTATAAATTAATCTTGGTCACAGGTATAAGGAAAACATGCATGTGCGGGGGTCAGTACTAGCCTTGGTTTCAGGCATCCAGCGGGTGTCCTTGGGATGTGCCCCATGGATAAGAGGGACTGCTGTGTTCCAGGACACAGGCTTCCTGTGGCTGCTGGATCAAAGTGTCCCTGACTGGGTGACTCACAACAGCAGGGAGTTCTTTCCTCACAATGCTGCAGCCTGGCCTTCCTCCAAAGTCCTATGGTCCCATTTCTTCTCTCCCAACTGGGTGGCCCTGGCTTTCCTTGGCTGGTGGACGCATACCCAAGTCATATATTCCATTGTCACATGTCCATCTTCTCCCAGAGTCTTCAGTCCCGCTCTGCCCCTGTGTGATCTCACTTCACCTTAACTGAGTGCATCTGCAACACCACACTGCTTCCAAGCAAGGTCACATTCTGAGGCACTGACAATTAGGACTTCCACATCTCTCTGGAAAATGCAACTCAGCCCCTAAGCCACCTCCCCCTGCAAAGAGGGGTGCTTTGGACTTGCTTGCTGTGCAACTTGAACTTCTGATCTGTTGGGATTAGGGCGAGCTTTGTAGTTGCATTATTTCCATCTCTTTCTCTTTGTCACTTGAAAGGCATCTTGTAAATCTGAAGCTGCGGCCAGGGCTGTGGGCAGCACCAGGTTCCAGCGGCCCCCTGGCCCTTCGGATGGGCAGCTCTCTCAAGGGTGATGACAAGAAGCACAGGGGCCATCGGCACACACACCACATGGCTGTGCACACGCATGGCAGAGGCAGGAATATCTTCAAAGCATATGGAAGGTGGGGAGATGGAGAGGTGCGCAGGGAGCCAGGACTCAGTGAAGAGCTCTGGCGTGCAGGGGAGGGGACAAAAATAACCAGCAAATCCCTTCTCTGTGGAAAGCCACCAGTGATGAGGCTCGACAGACAAGTGACAGGAGTAAACAGGACATGGATCTGGGCTCGCAAACTGGACAGGTTGTGGCTCCAGATGGCAAAAAGAGAAGAAAGGGAACCATGAACGACAACAACAGTTTTATTCAGTTTGAACATTTACAAAGTTTTCTTTAATTCTTGCTCCCTTCTGGGGCTCCAGCTGAACAGAGTTGAGGGACAGACTCCCCAGCGAGGCCAGCTATGCCAAACGCTGGTGGCAGAGCATGTGCTCAGCCTGGCCAGCTCGGGGTGGTAGCGGGAGGAAGCTGTGACGATGGGACCCAGGCGACAGGCTGTCAGGACGTG
Organism: Aplodontia rufa; assembly: GCA_004027875.1. Classification (NCBI taxonomy): domain Eukaryota; kingdom Metazoa; phylum Chordata; class Mammalia; order Rodentia; family Aplodontiidae; genus Aplodontia; species Aplodontia rufa. The sequence goes on along the minus strand of PVKS010031402.1, from coordinate 15,768 downwards.
TGGCTGGACTTCTCTCCCGCAAGGTACAGATGCTTGCAGCGATGGAGAGCAGACAGCTGGGCTGGGAGAGGAGCGCCTCTTGCCGCGGTCAGTCGCCCATCTTTGGAGACACTGCTTGGAGGGCGGCCTGGCAGGATTTCCCACTCCACTGGCAAAGAGCCAGAATGCACACAGCACAGAAGAGGCCAGGGAAGGCAGAGTGGATGTTTCCAAAGTGTTTTGCAAGACAGAAAGTCCTAGGAAAAGTCTGGTCCCTGCAGCTCAGCTCAACATGTGTGTGCACTTGTGTGCGTGTGCACACGTGTGTTTTGCACATGCATGCACATGTGTGTGCTGTGTGTGAGTGTGCATGTGTGTGCACATGTGTGTGGGTGTATGTGCATGTGTATACATGTTGTGCGTGTGAGTGTGTTGTACATATATGTGCGTATGTGCACATATGTGTGCATGTGTTGTGTGTAGGAAGTGGTGTCTCACAAGAAGGCAGTGGTGGGAGTGGGTGTGAGCCTGGGAAGGGCTCTGTGGACCTGGGGGAGTGGCTGGGGCTCCCACGGCTTTGGTCTTCCGCATCTCAACACCTTCCCCTCTGGAGAGAGGCATCTGTGGTGCACACAGAGGACAGGGCTGCTCTGGATGCGACACCAGTTGGGTTTCCCACCGCCCAAGTGGTGAGCTCCTGCCACCCTGGCGCTCTCGGCCTCTGGCATCACAGCTTGGTACAACACTTTCCAAACCAGGAGAGAGAGCCCCTTCTCCCTGCTGTCCAAGGAACAAGTCACCCCAGTGGCTTCCAAGGGAATGGGAGCTAACCTGCTCTGCCTCTGCCAAGCAAGGTGTCACCAGGCTGCTAATTGAAATCTCTCGAAGTCCCTTTGCTTTCTTTGAGTTTGTAGAATTACTCTGAACAACCCAATGCATATAAGAACAGTGTCTAAATCTAGTCCAGGTTAAGTAATAAAATATTCATGCCTCCACTGAATCTGACCTGCAGATATAGAGCTAAGCTCCAAGTCAAGAGAAGGAGACAAACTCCCATGTGAGTTTCTCAGTGGCTTAGCATCTCTGTGCCTGTCTCCTCCACTTCAGGCTGGAGTCACAGGTGCGAAGCGGCTTTGATGGTCAGATGCAAATGTTTTACTTGATTAAGAAGCTGCCCGTACATGACGCAGATGCGTATGTGTACATTCATCATGTTTCCCACAGACCTTCAGTGACATAAAATTATCTTTGACTTCCAATACTTGTACTTGGACTGAATGGAGTGTTCCTAAAAGAACAGAATCCTTGTCCTCAGGAAAGCAGTTTCTGAGCTCCTGCTGGAAAGTCTTCTTGGTCCTAAGCATGCTCCACCCCATGTAGAGGGGTCCCTAGCCTGGCCTGTGTGTGTACAAGTTCAGCCTGGGCCCACTGTGTTCCCCATGTCCCCACACGGCCTGGCAACAGGAAGCACGCAGTGATCACAGCGAGACCGGGGGATCCCTGCGTGGGGACCAAACACAAGTGAGGTTGGTGCTGTGCATGGTCAGGTGAGCCGTGGGGAGCAGGTAGAGCAGAGGCGGCAGGGCAGCCTCCCAAGGCAGGGCCGAGTCCAGGGATCTCCACTGCAGCATGCAGCAACGACCACACTGACGGCAGGTGCGAGTGCTGACCAATGAGCCCTGGTTGTAAGAATGCTGTCCCCAGTGGCAGTACCAGTGGTTTGGGATAAATCACTTGAAATACATCAATGACACTGCAGGTAGACAGAGTACTCGGAGGAAGTTCCAGAATGAGCATTATGGTTAGGAGACAGGGTGATCGATTTGCAAGGGTGGGAAGAACTCATGAAGAAGTATCAGCTCCTGCAGCCTCCTCACCATGACCAGGGCAGATCCCCGTGGCAGGCTGGGGAGAAAAAGTGGCCCAGGGTACTGAGGCTACCCTCACTTCCCAAAAGAGGAAACGCTGAAATCACACCCTTAGCAGGGACTTTTCAGCTGAAAGAAGTAACGAATGAGATGCTGGGAAAGGCACTGTAAATGACAGGAACATTTTGGAATATGTCACACCCAAGGCCACCTCTGGGAGTGACAGGTGGTCTCACATACAGGGTGCTAAGCCCCTGCCCTGCATGCTCCATTACCTCTGGGTCTTCAGAGAAAGCAGAGCCTGGATGGACTTGACCTTGACACTGCATGGCTGCTGGATGGCAAAAGGCCCACACCATTCACCTTAGGACAGCAGGGCTGTGGTCTCTGAGCCCCAGTTCCTGCTGTCACTCATAAACTCTGCTGATCATGGGCCTCTAGTTAGTGGCTCCCTTTGGCTCGTCCCATAAGTCATCAGGGCTACAGTTTGTGAGGTCAGTGGCTCAGAAACACTCTTAAAATGACATTGATGAGCTGCCACTCATGGAAGTGCTCAGAAATGATGAATAGACTGGAAAGTGGTGGCTCAGCTTCTTCTCCACCAGCACCAGAGTGTTGGAAGGTCAGCACCGTGCCCTGGCTTCACGCAGAAGACAGAGGTCTCCAGGGGAGGACTGTGCCAGGGCCATACACTGCACGGCAGCTGGCAGTGTCTTGAACTAGCCTGCTGGCTGCTGGGGCTGTGGCTTTGGCAGCAGCTGCTAGTGAGCTCTCAGCGTGGTGCATTCACGGTGAAGGCCCAGCCCGGGAAAGGCTGCCCAGCCTCGCAGCTAATTAAAGGTTCACATGAGGTTGGAGGGTTGGCGTTGAGCTGCTAAAGCTTTTGACATTTGTCCAGATTTAAAATAATCCACCACTCGTTGTATCAGAGATCTTCCTGGCGCTCCCTGTTCCCAAAAGAGATTTGGGTTTTGCTTTCCCTGTTGCGAGACTGGCAGTGTAACTCAGCAAAGAAGGCAACTGGAACAGATTGGAACTGAGAGGCAGCTTCTCGTTTAGATTGCTTCTCTTCCTTCCTCCCTTCACCTCTAGCTCCTTTCTCTCTTTCTCTCCTTATGTTTTAATCAAAGACCTTGTACTCTGCTAAAACCCAGAGTGCCACACAGTGGGAAGGCAGTTCGGGCACCTGGCTCAGTCATTAGCTCAGGGAAACTTTCAAATAATCCATCTGTGGCCTGTAAGTCAGTCAACACGCACTGAGCACCAACGGTGCACGAAGTGCCATTCCAGACCTGGAGACGCAAAGGGAAGCAGGGCCTGCCAGGATGACTTGGAAAGAACTTGAGGTAATGCTTGTCTGAAATCCCAGAGGAGCCAGGGTGTGAGGAAGGCAGGAGGGGTGGCACTTTCAGGGTCTTTGTAGCTCAGCAGCACTCCTGGACCTAGACTGCATGAGCCACCAAGGAGCTTGAATTCCAGCCTCAGACCCATCTTGCAGAGTGGGGGACGGTTGCCCCACTTGGGGAGCTAAGCAGAAGCAGAGCTGAGACCGGGTCCAGCTTGTGCAGGTCTTGTTCCTCTGCCCACAGGACAGGCCTTGACATCTCTGGGCTCCGGGTTCAGCACCAGGACATTCCTGTCTGCTTCTGGAAGCGCCCACTTAGACGTGTGGACCTGCTTTCTTCTGCCTCCATTCTGCTCTGGACTCCTCAGGACAGGGGAGGTGCTTGGTGCTGCTCCGTGCTCAGTGCTGCAGCAGATCAGAAGCAGTGCTCAGCTACGTGATGAAGGAGTGGGTGGGCATCAAAACAGCACATCACAAAAGTGAAACCCAAGCAGTCATCTTAAGAACTGTCCCTGTCCGGGAGATGGAAATCTCACCACAATCAAAGGGGAGAAGCAGCCTGTGGTGCCCATGCATTGTGTGGTTGCTGCCACTGATCAGCCTGGGCCCTGGCCTGTGCATTTGTCCTCTTGCCCTGTGCCCTCCCTTCCTCTTGCTCATCTGATTCACCTCACTCTGAGTTTGGCCACACAACACCCTGCAATGCATGACATGTTATCCGTGTACCACTCCCTGGTACCTGAAGGCAGGCATTGCTCCCCTGTGATTGGCTGCTCTGCGCCATTTTCATGCGTCACTCGTCAATCACCTGGGCTGCCTACTCTGTCATAATGATCAGACCTTACAGTAGTTATCAGGCCCATAGTAAAGGGTTAGAACAGGTGAGTGACTCAAAAAGTGAGTTGGACTCAAAAAAGTTAACATCAAAAACAAACACTCCAATCAATAAAAGGACTATGGAACTAAACAGAAACTTCTCAACCGAGGAAGTCCAGAAAGCCAATAGATATATGAGAAAGTGTTCTACCTTGTCAGCAATTAGAGACAATTAGAGACATGCAAATCACAGCTTAACTAGATTCCACCTGACTCAGAAAGAATACGAATAATAATAGATGCTGGAGGGGTTGTGGGAATAAAGGAACACTAACACAGCTTGGTGGGACTGCAAACTAGCGCAGCCACTCTGGAAAGCAGGGTGGAGACTCCTCAGAAAATGAGAGAAGGAACCACCTTATGACCCAGCTATCCCAGGCCTGGGATAGCTAGAATCGGCACACTACAGAGACACAGCTACATCAGTTTATAGCAGCTCCATTTACAATAGCTAAACTAGATCCCCTTCACTGGATGAACGGATCTAAAAACTGGTGTATATATATACATGCATATACACACAATGGAGATCTACTCAGAAAGAATGATATCATGGCTTTTGTCCCTGTCCCTGTCCGGGAGATGGAAATCTCCATCTGATGGAGATGGAAAAAATCATGCTGAGTGAAACAAGCCCAACACAGAGTCTTAAGGGTCAAATGTTTTCTCCCATGTGGAAGCTAGAGTAAAGCCTAATATAGGATGAAAACTAGTCAAATGTGATTAATAGACCCACCAAATTTGAAGTAACATATAAGCTGTGGAGATTATAGAAATGAAGGGGAAAGGAGAAATCGAGGGAGGACAAGGAGGGGAAAGGGGGATGGTGAGTACTGTAGAGTATACTTCACTCCCAGGAGAAGCCCAAACATACTCAGGCATGCTTAGAAATCCAGCAATTTAAATGATTAAAATACATATACATGGTTGTTTATATCTGTGACTTAGGGAAATTATAGAGGAGACATGAGATCAGGGAGTGGGTAAAGGGAAGGAGATCCTGGACAAGAATTGGGTTTGAGCTACTCTGTCACTATGTATGCATGTATGAATGTGAAGCAATGAATCCCTTCAGTATGTAAGACTATGTTGAATCAATAAAAAAAAAAATCTCAGTTACATGATTTTAAAAACAAGTGAGTTGGGGCTGGAGCGGTGGCTCAGCGGTTTCGACGCTTGCCTGGCAAGCACGAGGACCCAGGTTCAAACCCCAGCACCAGGTATACAACTGAGTGTTGGCGCAACGAAGGCCATGCGAAAAACTAAATAAAGTTGTTTCTCTCTTTCTCTGTCTCTCTCACTGTCCCTCTCTCTCTCAAAAAAAAAAAAAAAGTGAGTAGGCAAAGATCTCATGGAGAGGCTCACAGAAAAACATCTCGCATTGACACACCCCTTTGCCCTTGGAGAAATCCGAGAGCTGGCTATTGAGTTTCTAAAGGGTTCTAGGTCATGATGAGGGCTTTGGCACCCCACACCCTCTGAATCTACCAGGATGTCCTGTGGGTCTTCCCCCTTGCAACAAGTAGGATTTGTGAGACAACACAACGAGGAAGACAGGGGAGACTCTGCTGTGTTTTGGGAGCGACTCCTTGGGAAGGGTTAGGCAGCAGCCCAGGGTATATGGCATGGCGCTCCCACCCCAGAGCTGGGAGTGCTATCACATGGAGCCACGCAGTCAGCACCCTGCTGAAGAAGAAGGAGTTACTGTGGGCACACAGAGGAGGAAGCATCCAGGAAGGATCCCTGGGAAGACTGAACCCTGAGGAGAAATGGGTTTGGGTGGGAGGCACTGAAAGCAGGCGGGGATAGGGGTGCCTGAGGCGTGGCTGAGGATGGCAGGCTTCTGGCACATCAAGCAGTCCTGTGTCTCTGGTAGTCAAGGACGTACAGTCTTGAGAACAAGGGAGGGACAGACATAGGGCATGCAGGTGAGAAAGGCCACACCTCAGACCCTGTCTGCCATGTTCCAGAGTCCAGATTTTTTTTCTGCAGTCTATGGATGGCATTCAGGTTTCTGAGTCCGAGAGCACAATCAGGCTCTTGCAGGGGGAGATGACAAGGCTTCAGAAGGAGAGGAAAAGGGTAGAGGCTCCTGAGCATAAGGACCTGTCCCCTCTGGTCACTCTCAGTCCATGGGAAGCTGAGCCCCTCCTCCCCAGGACAGCCTACAGACCAAGGTGCTGCTCTTGACTGACCGGAAGCATTTGGCCTCAGTGTGGCTACCTGGTGTCCCACTGCTTCACTTCCCAGGAAGCTCTGTCCGCAGCCTCCAGGAGGCAGCCCGAGGAAGTGTCCTCTGAAGTTGGGCTGAACTTGTAATGGGTAAGTCCCCCAAGCTCTTTCCTGCCTGCCCCTTCAGTGTCCTGTTCCTCTGTGCCCAGTCATTCCAGGACAGTGGGAAACGTTGCTGAGAGACCAAAGCAAGACCCAGAGATGAGATGTGTGACCGAAGATTCATTGAAACATGCTTCCAGGAAGCTCCAGGGTGACGGACTGGACAAGCAGCATCTCCACTTCTCAGGTGCCTCTGGTGCTCCGGGAAAGCAGACTCCCTCCCTCTCCACAAGGTATTGAGTGGTGGATGACTGGGTGAACACCTAGCCTCCCCACAGGGCTCTGTTCTATACCAGACCCCCTTCTTCCAGGAGGAAGCTGGCTCTCTCCTGGGCTGAGAGTCCTTACAGAAGCAATGACATCATTACCTTAGCTTGCGTTGTGCCACTGCGTGACCAGCACCCCAACGGGCGTGGCATGCATGCAAGAAAGCAGCTTTCTGCAGATGCCGCGAACTTGCCCTAATTTCCAGCACACATGAAAGTCAGAGGCCTTCCAAATAGTTGTTTTGAGGTCTGGAGTTGAGTGTGGGGACTCCCGTGAGCTGGGCGAGTGAACACCCCTGAGCTACACCCCAGCCTGAGACAATATTCACCTCTGCATCAGGGCCCACAATCACCCACCGATCCCGTAACTGCGCAAGGTTCTTGGGAACGCACAGAGGGGATCTCAAGGTCGTGGTGCTTCTTGTTCTCCTTTTCTCTAAGAATGATACTTTGCCCTTAGCTCTGTAACCTCCAAAGCCCCGTCCTTGCTCTGTGCAGGAGTGTACGACCTCGTCCGTTCCTCTTCCCAGATGCCCGGTGATCTGGAGAATCCATGACCGCACGCATCTGCCCCGGAGCACAGAAGGGCTGGCACACTGGGCTCCCTTCCCTTCTCCCTTCGGCCCCCCTCCCTGTCCCTTCCTTTCTTTCCCTGACCCTTCTTTATGTCAGAATCTTATCACATCCTATGACAATCAATACTGGCCAGACTGACGGGAGAACTTCCATGCCACACTCCTGCCTGGGATTAGAGTGACCTTGCCCCCTTTGAAGCCACCTGTGCCCTCCTCAGCTTGTCCCCCTTCTTCCAGGAGGGAGCTGGCTCTCTCCTGGGCTGAGAGTCCCTCAGTCTTCCTGTCTGAAATAAGGATGCTTCTTTCGCGTCAGGTCAGCTCTCCGCTGCCTGTGTGACTGTGCCCCTCATCAGAGCAGAGGCATGCGGAATTGCCTGCCGCCTTCCTCCTTCCCTGCACATTTCTCTCCGTGTCCTTTCTCCACCTGTAATCTTTCTTTCTGGCAGTATTTGCTGTCACAGAACACGTTTGCTTCTTTGCTAACATTGTCTCTGTTGCCGCTCTGGGCCTCTGGGTCATTTCCACATTCTTGTCACCCCATGATGGACACCATTGACGCTGTCTCTGGAGCGCAGACAGTGCTACTTCACGACCACCATGGCACTGCGTGTGCTGGGAACCAAACGGAGATGTGAGGGTCTCCTTGTGGAGCTGTTGAGCATTTGCCTGATTAACTAATTAGCTTGGGAGTGTTCACTGCTTGCTACACATTCCCCTTAATATTCTGTAAGATCTCTTAATATTTCTCGTCCATTTCTTCTCTCTTAGCGATTCATTTTAAATGGTCCTTTGAATATTTACTAAATTAGTGGCAGAGATCTTCTCTTCACCTGTGAAGTGAGCTTCATTTCAAGTGTGGTTATTTTCAGGAAAAAGAAACTTTTCTTCTTCCTCTTCCTATTTGAATACAAATCTATATTCCTTATCTTGATGACTCAGTATTCGGAGAGCATTGGGGTTTTTGTTTATTTATTCATTGTTTTATTTTTTTTAAAGAGAGACAGACAGTGAGAGAGAAAGAGAGAATCAATTTTATTTAGTTTTTCACGTGACTTTCATTGCTCTGACTCTTCGCTATGTACCTGGTGCTGGGTTTGAACCCACATCCTCACCCATGCCAGCCAAGCGCCATAACCGCTGAGCCACCTCTCCAGCCCAGAGGGCACTGTTTCTAAAAGCTGTCTTCCACTCTACAGTTCACAAAGCAGATTTCACTTCACAGGTAACCCTCAAGCCACGTGGTATCTACTTTTGTGTAGAGTTTGAGGGAAGAATCCACTTTCACATTTCCAAATAGTCCATCACTTCCTGGCAGCAGTTGCTAATTCTGGCCTTGGTGTGTTTCTGGATTCATTTTTTGTTGTTGTTTCACTCACCTGTTTGAGTATTGCTGCACAAGCATGATATTTACTGTCCAGAATTCCCATGCAGCAGAATGAGCTGTGTCTCCAAGGATTATACCCCTCAATATCTTTCTACTAGTCATTCAGCAATTGATTATGATAAAAGCTGACTTTGTATTGCATTTATTTCTGGTGCTCTACCTTCCTGCTTTCTCTATGTTTATGAATATGGTAGTGAAATGCAATTGACCCTCAGGTAGTAATTTTAAATCCATCAATCTTGCAAAATCTTTATGATCCTAATGCTTCATTAATAATCAATTTTTATGTTCAGGAAGAAAATCACATTAACAAATTACGCCAATGTCATTTTTTATTTCCTAATCCTTATATAATTTTTCATTGTCCTTGGCTGGAATACTTCCTATGAACGATGTCAACATCCTTGTCCTTTTCTGAGTTCAGAGGGAATTGTGAAAAACTCTTCACCTTTGTGGAAGCCACCTTCTCTTCCAGTTTTGCTGATCATTTTTATCTCAAAGGGATGGCAAATATTAAGAAAATTTTACTCAAATATTTTGATTATTTTTCTAAGTATTGATGTAATTTTTAATTAATAGAATTTAAGTGTTGAACCAAAACATGCATTTCTGGAATAAACTAATTAAATTCATTGTGTACCATCTTTCACCTTACTAGATTTGGTTTGTTTAGATGTTTTCATGCCCATTCAAAAATGTCAAAATCCTACTACCCTTCTAAAATAAGCTAGAAATCGTCTCTCAATTTCTATCCTCTGGGAAAGTTCATGTGTGATTAGAATTTTCTATTCCTAAGATGTTAAAAACTACTTACAAAACTATGTGGGCCTACTCTTTGCCTGGAGGAAATATTTTAGTTACTAATTCATTTACTTTAATTGGTGTAAAACTGTTCCTTATCTCCATTTCTTATTTAGTATGTTTTGAAATCATTTTTTTCTAGAAAGTTTTCCATTTGGTCTTTTTTGTCTAAATTTATTGGTGGAACTGTAACCAAAATATTCTCATTTTTAGTCTCTACTATGTAACCACAAGCTTATATTTTTGTTATACATTTTATCTATCAAGTCCCAAGAGATCTATCAATTTTACTACTTATCAAGAAATTATTTTGTAACAGTATCAATGCTACTTTGTAACATTATTGAAGCTGTTCTTATACCTTTTTACTTGGGTTAACTCCTGATCATTTCTTTCTTTCTTTTTCTTAAGGAAGAGGGGAAGAGAGAGAGAGAGAGAGAAGCAAATTTTATTTCATGTGACTTTCATTCCTCAGACACTTTGTTGAGTATGTGGTGCTGGGGTTGTTTGAACTCATGTACTCACACATGCCAGGCAAGCTCCATAACCTCTGAGCCACCGCTCCAGCCCCAACTCCTGATCATTTCTTTATTACTTTTTTCCTTGTTTTGTTTTTATTCTGTGCTTTATTCTGTGCTCAATAAACTCAATGCTCAACTCGTTAATTTTCAACCTTTCTTTGTGAAATAAAATTACTTGAATCTAGATTTATATACCATCTCAAAATGCAAAGATGAACCCCTAAGTTTAGTATGTTGTCATTGTGCACTTACCCTGTATTAAAGTTTGATTTCTTCTTCGACTCTCAGTTGCTGCAATGATTTGAAACCTTTCACTGTCTTCCCTCCCATGTCAGGAGCAACTCTACAAAGACCCTTCAAGTTCCTCTCGGGTTTGCAGACAGTAGCACAACACACAGTGGCCTCTCACTGTCTCTCTGTGGCAAGCATTGGCATCTGACCCAAACGAGAAAAGGGACATGTGTAGGACAAAGTGGATGTGCAAAGCCTCCACTCTTGCCTCTCCTGTGGCATTTTCTGTTTGTGCTGGAGGCCTCCAGCACACATTCCTCCCATTGATGTTTCAGTCCCTGCAGGTCAGGGGTCTCACGCTCCACAGTGATCACACCAGGACTAGGACTCAGGAGTTTTTATTGCTGGTCTTACTACCTTTTAATGACTGCCTTTCCCCTTTCTCCTTGCCAGCGGCCACATTAGGATGGCAAATGGCATTATTCTTATGGTTTTTAATAATTTATCAACTTTTTTCAAGATGGTTTGTGGTTCACAATTGCCATCAACTTTTCAGGACCTTGTGCTATGCAGGGTCACCATGGATGGCCCCACCTGTGACTTTCTTCCTTTGCTTACTTCTGATTCCCACAGATACACACGTCCTGCTCTTTCTCCTGCCAAAACATATTTGCCATTGAAATTATCTTTCCTGGGGCTGTAGCAGTTATCGCGCATGCCCTGCATGCGCAAGTACACAGGTTCAAACTCCACGTATACAACTAAGTGTCAGAGCAACGAAAGCCATGTGAAAAACTCTATAAAAATCGATTCTCTCTCTCTCTCTCTTTCTCTCTTTCTCCTTCTCTCTTAAAAAAAGAAAGAAATTATCTTTCCTATGTTACCATTTTCATGTACTGCCAAATTGATTGTCTCTTTTAACATCTCAAGCCACTTCAACTGTTTGATTTCACCAAAAATCTTAGAATGACAGGGTACAGAATTGTGGCCAGAAACAGGCGATATGTGGAATTAGTGCCAAACACGGAGAGACACAGAAAGGGTTTCATGTCCTGCATTGCTTCTCAGCCAGTTCCCCATGGCTCCACCTCGCCACACTCCAGGAACAAAGTGTGGATCCTCACTGACGTCAATCTCGCGTGCAGGTTGGTTGGACGAAGACATGGATCTGACATTCCTGGATCTCTTTAGACAGTCGTGTTTAAAAGTGTCTTAAATGTCACTAGTGAAGAAGTACATGCTTTTGTTGTTTTGGCACCTGTGATATTTTTTACCAGTCTCCAGTTTGTGCCATGCACATCCACACCCACAGGGGACCTGTGTGCAGTTCCTACCATCTGCTGCTCACAAGCAAGTGTGAGGCTGCCTCAGCATGCTTCACTTCAATCTGACCAGAAGTAGATGAACTTCACCGGCCGAGACCTACCTGCAAAATGAGTGTCGTTGCGGTGGGTTCCTATAAACTCAGAGGTTGCGTCAAACTCACATTGAAGCGACTTTAACCCTGTAATGAAATGGAATGAACAGGAGAAGCAGAACACAGGGTTGGACAGAAGGGGAAATCTCTGGACCTGTCATTGTTAACAATTCCTCTGTGTGCAATGAAAGTGTTCAAGACCCCCAAGTGGCGTCATGAGACAAATAATTCCACGTCTCCACTCTGTCACATGATTTGTTTGATTATAGCACCCACATGTACCAACAGCCACTCACTACCACAAGGCTAATATCAAGGAGGCCACCTCCCAAACACTGGCCAAATCTCCACAGCCACCTCAGCTCTTCAGAGGATGAGACAGGCTGGTGGCGGAAGGTTCTGCTTCACAGGCCATGAAGGAGCTGCTCCCAGGAGGGGTCCCGGGAGTGCTGCACACAGGCTGGGATGCCAGCCCAATTTCTGGTTGGATATATCACTTTCCTCAAGCCTGCATGGGGCACAATTCTAGGATCATCCACCTGGATTACTGTCAGGGTGACATAGGGCAATTCATTATAGACAGTGCACGCTCATAACAACGGTCAACGGGTTAGTGGAGGACTGAAGCAGGGATGAAGCCATGGTTTGCTTCTGTGTGTGATCTTCTCCTCGTGTGGCAACCTCTGTCCTTGGGGGCCTGGACAGTCCTGCTGCATGGCACACCAGCTCACTGTTGGACAGGTTGACGGGGGCAAGGACGTGCAGAAGGCCACTTGGGTTAGACATTCTCATCCAATCGGCACTTTCCACAATCAGGTGGAAGTTAAAATGGAGTCAGTTCCATGCTTTAAAAACTTATTGCCATAACTTTATCAAGAAGTCTGGGGGTGGGAAATGGAAGTTCTGACTGTTCCCAATATATATGTGCATGTATTTTTAAATTATATGTAAGGCCAACAGAGCTCTTTTTTATAATTATTTTCATAACTAAACTTCTTGCACTATAGATTCTGTTCTTTATAGATGGATAATTTAAAATCCAATTATCGCCCATATACATCAAAATAACACATTTGATATTTATATTTATCACAGATCTGCCATTTAACACCTCCGTGTTATACTCATGATCACATTCCAAAATACCGTCTACAGTCCAATTTTTTTTCTTTATTGTGGGTATGACATTCATGCTGGGAAATAAGTGAGTTCAATAGGACATGTCTTTTCTCTTTTATGTAGCCTTATATACATGACCTAGAATATGCGAGGTGCTTAATATATACCCTCACTGCTATCAGTTTTATTCTGGAATCAGTATTTGCAAAATTCACAACCAAAAAATTGAGCAACTAATTCTAATAAATTGAATGATGCTCCTCACCTGTTCTTTATTCATTGACACCAAAGAAAGCTTACGCAGTATAAGATATAAATGGAGGGGGGAACACCCCCGGGGGCACCCACACTAGCTAAAGAGGCTCTTGTCCAGGGAGTTTCATCACTTCTTACCAGTATGCTGGGTAGGATGTGCAGAGACCATACACCTGATGTTAAGAGCGTATAAACTGTTTACTTGCCTTTTGGATGTTTTGGTTTGACTGTATTAATTAATTCCTACCAGAAGTTCTGTAGAGTCTTCTAGAAAGAAAACAAGAGCTAATGTGTGTGTGTGTGTGTGTGTGTGTGTGTGTGTGTGTGTGTATAGATGTTCAGAGACCACCATCATTTGGAGTTACTGAACTTCACATCAAACCCAGGCTTCTAGGCAGCCAAGAATAAGGTCTCAAGTGCAGACATGTCCATAAAGAACAAGGCATGGGCTATGGCTAGATGTGCTGCCGACCCTCTTGGCAAAGATGATGGCTTTATCATGAAGAGTCACCTAAGCTTCTCCCATCTAGCTGGAAACTCCCCAGCATCTCCTCCCAGATGTTTCCCTTCTTTACTTTTTCCTGAAGAGGAAACCCAACCAAGAAAAGGGCATTTCATAGCCTTTAGAAGGTGGCTTGCTCGGTGGACAGAGCAGCAGCATGATGGGAAAGATGAGGCTTAAAAACCTAATTCTTAACCATTGTAAGCAAATACATCTCACACTCCCAGAAAACTGTCACATGCAAATCCTGTCTGGAAGAGGAAAAATGATAATTAAATGAACATATCTGTAAAGAATTCTAACACGTATTACTGCTGTTGTCTATGAATGGTCTTCTGGGCCTGTGCATCCTGGAGGAAGATCACTGCATATATTTCCACTAGGCCTCCTGTGGACGCCCCTCGCTAAATGGTGGATCGCACCTGTGTCTGATGCGTTTCTAGAGAGTTTGCAACGTCCGAGGCCCTTCAGCGGCTGAGGATCTGGAGTGCCCCTGGATCCAGGCAGGTCTAGGGTTTTGCGCTTGGTCCTGTCTCTTCACGGCTCTTGGCATTGGAAGCAAGGGTGGAAGCTCCCCCCTGCGTCTTCCTTCATCTGTAACAAGGAGATAATGGCGTCTCTGCCGTCTTCCTCACGACTTTGCCATAGCTATTTGTTATTTTCGTATCCCCTTTTGTCTTTGCTTCTGTGGGTTCCAAGACACAGAGTTTGCCAAAACCCAGACTTATATAGGCAGGAGGTAAGGATATGTGTGAGATGCAATGTTTATTTATGCAGTCTACATACATATGCATAAATAGACATAAACACATCCTTCAAGATTAATTCTTCAAGATACTCTGTAAAATCCCCTTCCTTTCTGTCATTTCATCTCCTAATTCCGTCGGGAGCTTGGTCCCATCACAGCTGATAAATCATCGGCAGTAATCTGTCTTCCACCTCCTCCCTTTAGCCACAATAAGATCTGAATGCACGCCTGTGCACATGGCCTCCCAAATTACAGCCTCCCAAGTCTCAGGATTGTTTTCAAAGGGCTAAAAATTGCCACGCTCATAAAAACAAAACAAAACAAAAATGGCACCCTTGTTTGCCTTGCCAGTCTGTCAGAGCTTGAAAAACAAACTTCATCCCAGAAAGACAAACACACACACAGCAAATAAGGAGAGGGGGCTGCGGCAGCTCCAGAGACTCTCCAGGCCAGAGACAGTGGCGGAGCGCTTAGCCAGCGGGCGTGGGCAAAGACCACGGGCTGCCAGTCCAGCAGGCAGGAGGAGCGGAGCCCACTCCAGCCCAGCAAAGTGGGGAGCTGGAGAAGAACTTCCACTCTACACAGCCTCCTTCAAGCACCCAGACACCCTGCCTGGGAGGCTGCATCCAAGCACAACTCTGCTTGGGCATCACTGGCAGGGGAAGGCTCTGGCACCCCTGGGTTAAAAGGAAGGTGCTGCCTAACCTGACTCCCTGTGGTGCATACTTTCAGGTACATAAACGCATGTATCCAAAGGACACTGGCATCTCAGTTTCACAAATCCTTGTTGGAATGAATCAAAGCCGATCAGATGCATATTTCCTGGAAGGCTTCATTTTACAACCTCTGATGAGATACAAAATAAAAAGGCGACTTTGGCGGGCATCTACAACAACAGTTTACATTAATATTCTTCAGGAGTCCTTTCTTCCAAGGAAGCTACACTACTTGCCATGAGATTGGATTCTGCCCCAGCTCTAGTTCCAGCAGGGATAAAAGGCAGTGCTTGGCAGCCACAGCGCAAACCTTAGCTGTCTCCAGAGGGTGAGGCACCAAGCTGCACAAACCATAAACCACAGTCTTGGTTCACGGACGCTCTGGCCTGTCAAAGCTGGGCAGTTGCTAGCCCCAGACCATGAGGCCCATCTTACTAGTAGAAGGTTGAAGTGATGGCCACATTCACACTGTGGCCAGGAGCATAGCAATGCTACCAGGGGCCCCTGGGGAGAGTTTGCATTTAACGCAGGCTCCATGGTGACTCTCCCTGTGCTGACCATGCCTCGTGCAGCTCTGAGGTTGGCACTACTGTGTCTGTTGTTCACACAGGGAAAGAAAGGGAGGTCAAGCAACTTGGCCGGTAGCAGAGCCAGGAAGGGATTTGTGCTGGGTGCTTCTGCCCCCAGAGTCCTGCCTTGTTACTCCACTGCTTCAGTGACTTCAGATCCTGATGACAGAGTGAGGGAGAATACATACTGCTTACAAGCATAATGCTGTTTCCACTCCACTATAAAATGGGACTCAAAGCTCCTTGCTTCCTTAAAGTGCAC
>PVKS010031401.1:0-23462 GCA_004027875.1 Aplodontia rufa | reverse complement strand
TCATATAATTTTACTGTTCTATAGTTGGTATTTCTTACCATGTCATAAAATTTAGTTTAAATTTTTATAGACGTTTTCTTCTGGTCCCTTCAATCTGTTTCCCCAGCCTCCACTTCATGTGCATTGTGCTCTTCCTCTTTCATTGTTCCAAATAATTTTTTATTAGAGCATTATAAATATACATAGTATTTGGATTCATTTTGAGAGAACAGCACAAGGAATTTAATTTCAATCCCCAATCCCTCTATCCTTTCCCTTTCCTGCTCATTCCCCCATTCTCTCTCCTCTATTAATCTTCCTATCACTAACTTAATTATTTTTAAAGATAGAAGGGCAATTAGCACAGAGGTACTGTACCAGGCTGGTGTATTCCTGGCTTTTAAAATATTTTTTTCTTTTGAAACAGAGTCCTACTAAGTTTCCAAACCTGTCCTTGAATTGGAAATCCTCCTGTCTCAGCCACCCAGGTCACAGAGATTACAGATTTCAGGCATGTACCATCAAACCTGGTCCAGGACAGGGCTTATTGATTTTGATTTTTAGATTTTAGCACTTTTTTATTTTAAGCAGGCCACACTTAAGGTACAATTTCTAAAGTCTCAGCATGAATTGAATCTAATTAAAGTTTATAGATGAGGCATCCATTTGAACAACCCACTCCCCCTGAAAAAATAAAAGATCTTAGACTTCAATATATTTATTATGACAAAAAAATTTACTTGGAGGATTCCATCATCAGTATGATTGTCAGACATGTGTTCCTGGTGGAAGGTGAAAGAATGGGTTCGTGTTATGGAAAAGCTCTTGAGGATACTCCATGGGTACCCTACGTGAAAGGTGCTCGAGGTCATTTCTTATGTACTGCTGAAGAGTTGAGGTGGGAAACCAGGATACTCAAGGCCAGTGACACCCTATGCAGTTTTTTAGTCCCTGTAATAGTTTACCATTCAGTTGTGATAGTTTACAGTTTAGCAAGAAAAAATATATCTTAAAAAATATTTGCAATTAGTAATTTATGCTATCCAGTCTATGTAATGCTGTTATCTTTCTACTCCAGATGTCTTGCATTTCTACTTCAAAGGTTCTGCATCCTTCACCTGATCATGTACTCTTAAGTTGTATGACACCACTATTTTCACATGGCACTTAGACTATAAGTGTTCCTGTTAGGGTGTGACACCTCAGGTGTCCTTGAGCAGTTTTTCCCCATGACCATGAATTCATCATCACATGTTAAATTTTCAGTTCTTCTTCCATCTCTCATACTAACCCACACTCTAAAAGAGGCATATTTTCTTTTTGAGGTGATGGGAGACTATGACTGAGGATTTGTATAGTAGGCAATGAACAAAATATTAACTAAATCTGTGACAGAATAAATATGAACTCATTTATTGGATGGGTCCAATTAGTGTTAATTATAATGGGCATTTGGATGTGGGGGACTTGATGATTTACAGCATAACAATTGTTATGAGCTGTCTTAAAGTACTGTTTAATCTTTCCATGTTTATGAACAGACATAATTGGGGTATCAAACAGAAAAACATTGGTGCAAACCACACCTGTCAGTGAAAGCCTTGTTACAATTTAAAATGAAGGCTATAATAACTGTTTCAGTTGACATTCTGTGGATTTCCAATTTATCTATCCAATTTATAGCTGCCAAAAATTTGATTTAAGTTATTTTGCTATTCATTGTTTTGGAATATCTGTGCTTACTATGGGTTATTTCAGGACAGTAGGTACAATACCTATGAAAATTAAGTTGAGATTGTAGCTAAAGGGAAATCTAGATTAATAAAGAAAATTTCAGTGATTTTTCTTCTGTTTGCATTTAGTAACATTTTTAAGATTAGGGCTTACCATATTCAAATTTAGTGGGAGATCCAGGCATAATTATTCTTTGAGCCACATCTTGATTATATCTCTGAAACTTTATAAGTAGGTGCATTTTAGATGATATAGTTAGTTTAGAACTTTGTCTTTATGGGCACAAGATCTATTTGGTGCCCCTTTTCCCATTTATTAGGTAATGCTTAAAGTAAATTTTAGCATTTCAAATGGGCAATATTATGAACCATTAAAATGGTATACATTATATACTTTAAAATTTTTTCCTCTATATTTGTTTTTTTTAATCAGAGGTTCCAGTTTTCTTCTTTCTTTGTTTTGTGTATTATTAGTACCTTGAATCCCTGAATTTATAGTTAGCCTATATTTTGTCTAATAATTCAGAGTATAGACCTTCTGTTTAACTACAGAAAATGTAGCTGAAAGGTGTATTCCTTTGTGAGGGTTATCATAATATAATGGAGATGTTTAGTTCTTACATTTTTGAAGATTAGAGTTCCAAGATTAGTGTGTTACCATGTTTAGTTTCTTTTATGTCCACATGGCTACCATCTTGTTTAGTCCTCAAAATGGTCTTCTGCCTTTGTACATTCCTGGTACCTTCACAGTCAGTTAGGATCAGGGCAATAAGAGTATGATCTTATTTGACTTTTCCTCCTTAAAAACCCTATGTCTTGATGATTAAGGTTTGAGGAGATGAATTTTGGGGAGAAAATTTTACAAAGGAGGAAAGGTCCTTGCAGTCTTCTAGATATCTCTAAGATGATTTCATTCTGGAAACGAAGTTATGATATTCCTCCCATTATTTTATTAAAAAGTCAATTTTGTTTACTTTTTTCATCTTTTTTCCTCCTCTTAGTTTTGTATGTAGTCCTGTGAGTTGAGCCTGGGTTCTCATGCATGCTGGGTGTTATGGTTTGAATGTGAGATGTCCCCAAATGTTAATGTGTGATAGTGCAGGAAGGCTGAGGGGAAATGATTGGGTATTGACAGCCTTAACCCAATTGGCTAGTTAATATCCTCATAGGAATTGACTGGCAATTGAAGGCAGGTAAGGTGTGGATGGAGAAGGTGGGTCACTGGAGGCATGTCTTTGGCATATATAACTTTTGTATCTGGTATTTAGTCTATCTCTTTGCTTAATGATGTGACACTTTGAACCATTTCCCTTAGCCACACTTTTTTTTAATTGAGAAATTTTTTTGAACAACCATACAAGTTTTTAATAAAATAATATAAAATGTATAGAGATTCTGAAGATTAGATTTACCCCCAAGAGTGCCCCCCCAATTTCCCACCCTTATCCCTCCCTTCCCCTTCCCACAATATCTCTAAAAAAGTATTAGGTTGTATAACATTACACCTTATCTGGATTTAACACATGATACTAGACCACCTTTCTCAATGGCCAGGGTCTAGTTCCAGCCTCCACAGTTGAGTGGAGATATTCAACCATTAGTTCTCTGGGTTAAGCTGATTTTACTCAGCATAATTTCTTCCATAACCATCCATTTACCTTCAAAGTCTGCTATATCATTGTTTCTAATTGCTGTGTAAAATTCCATGGTATATATGTACCACAGTTTATGGATCCATTCATCCAGTGAGGGACATCTGAGTTGTTGCCATAATCTAGCAATAGTAAATTGAGCTGCTATCAACATAGATATTGTTGTGTCACTGTAACGTGCTGATTTTAAATCTCCTGGAAAAATACCCAGGAGAGGAATAGCAGGATCATATGATGGGCTCATCCCTAGTTTTTTGAGGATTCTCCACACTGCTTTCCAGAGAGGCTGTACCAGTCTGAAGCTCCACAACAGTGTGCCTATCTCTCCACAGCCCCAGCAGCATTTATTATTTTCTTCATTTTTGCCATTCTGACTGGCGGGAGGTGATATCTTAATGTAGTTTTCATTAGCATTTCTCTGATTACTAGTGATTTAGAGTACTTTCTTATGTATTTATTGGCTTGATCAATGTCCTCTGTTGAGAAGTTTCTATTTAGCCCTTTGGCCCATTTATTAATTGGGTTGTGTTTTTGTAGTTGAGGTTTTTGAGTATTTTGTTGATTCTGGATATGGGGACCCTGTTAGAGGACTCATAGCCCATGATTCTCTCCATTTCCATAGGAAACCTCTTGACTCTTTTGATTGTTTCCTTGGCAGTACAAAAGCTTTTTAGCTTTATGCCATCCTATTCATTGATTTTTTTACTTTACTTCCTTCACTTTAGGAGACATGTTGAAAAAGTCTTTGCCTACTCCCAAATGTTGAAGTGTTGGACCTAATTTGTCTTCCATCAATTGCAGGGTAGCTGGTTTAATTCCTAGGGCCTTGATCCATTTTGATTTGATTCTCATGCAAGAAGAAAGATTTGGGTCAAATTTTAGCTTTCTGGAAGTGGCTGTCCAGCTGTCTCCCCTCCATGTAATATTTTGTCCCCCTTTGTCAAAAATCAGATGTTTAAAGATTTGAGGGTTGGTTTCAGGGTCTTCTATTCTATTCCATTGGTCTTCTTTCCTATCTTGATACCAGTACTATGCTGTCTTTGTTACTACAACTCTATAGTATAGTTTTAAATCTGGTATGGTTAAACCACCTGTTTCATCTTTCTTGCTATAGTAGTGTTTTCAGCCACACTCTTTTGCTATGATGTCCTACCTCACATTGAGCCCCAAAGAATGGAGTCAGCATTCTATGGACTAAAACCTCCAAAACTGTGAACCCCCAATAAACTTTTACTGTACAGTTGTTCTTGTCACATCTTTTAGTCATAGCAATGTAGAAGGTAGAACACCAGGAAGCACTCTACCACTGACTCACCTCTCTAGTCCCCCTCACACTATTTTTTATAACTATCTCTGCCTCATCTAAGTACATGTGTGTATACACCAAAAATGTGTGTACATATGCATAAACTAAATGGAAATCTTAAGAAACTAAATTCAATAATCCATTTGACAGAAATCAGGAAACATTAAAAATTATGAGTAGAATGATTTATACATTGTAAAATTATATTGTGATACAAAAGTACAGTTATATGCAAATTTTTGACATTTATATTTTCTGAAATATATACACTAAAATGTGAAGAAAAGATCATAACACCACAGAGTAATCAACATGAGTTTTAATTTGCTAAATGTTATTCAAAGTTTTAATTGATTTTACTCAAAACTTAAAAGTGTATGATATACAGGAAGAACACATTCCTAGAGAGCATAAATCTGTCACCACATCCCCAATTTGATTTATTGCTTATTTTTTATTTTCTCAGAATTACATACTAAATTAACTTCAGAATGAACCATGGCATTTTTTTCATTCCCATATTATGCTTTTATAATATCTTACGGTTCTACTTTATCTTGAGCTTGATTTTTTAATGCTTGTGTTTTTTTACCCATTTAATTAATATATGGATGACTATTGTAAGATTTAATGTAAAAAGTCACTGTGAATGCAAGCATTATAATGACTCTTAAAGATATTTGTGGCATAACATTTTGAATTGCACCATGGACCAACTTAATAGAAAAATTAGTGAAAATTATTCTGAAGTGAAACAAAACAAACATAACCATTTCAGCTCTCATGGGGCTGGGAATATATGTCAGTGATATAGTGCTTTCCCAGCATGCTTGATGAATGGATTCAGTACAGCATCGCATCGTAATGGCATCTTTGCAGGAACACATGGAACAGGGAAAATGACATGGACAGACAGATCCCAGAGAGCACAGGAGGCATTCTTGCCTTCTCATAACTTATTTTCTCAAGAACTCTCTGCAAGGAGCTATCATTAGGCCTTTCAGTGGGTGGTGGCACAATGACTTGATCCTCTCCCACTAGACTTGTCTTCTCAACCTTGTAAAGGTTCAATAAGCCAACATGGAAGCCTGAAGAGGCAAGTATACAAAGTGTAAACCTTTAGGAGGAGGAACTACGTGTAAACCATAGCATCCAGACACTGTATGGTCCTGACAAAAACATAAGATAAACAATCCACTTAAAAACAGGTAAAATATCTGAAGAGACAACTCACCAAAGAAGATATGCAAATTCAAAGCATAGGAAAAACAGCTTCGCATCACCTGACATGAAGAAATGAATATACCACACTTTTGTCACCACACTGCACACATGTTAAATGGCTAAGATCTTCTTAACATGACCTCAATTGCAGTGTGTGGGAGAAGAACTCATCCAATGCTGGTGGAATGCATAATAATTCATCACCTTTGAAAAGTTTAATGGCTTTTTCCATAGTTAATTATGAACTTGCCATATGATCCAACATGATACAAAGAATTTAGAATTTGCCTTGGAAATGCATATCTTGAAAATATCTGTTTAAATGCAGCATGCAATCACATGCAGATGTTCCATTCATGATGGCTAAATCCACAAGGAATTTGCATGTGCTTCAGCAGGTGAATGAAGGGCAGAACTGTGGTGTACCCTGCCATGTGTCCTTGGGGACACTGAGCTCCCCCAGGCCTGTGCTCTAGTCCATGCCTGGTCCACCTGGCCTAACCTCCCCCTTGCAGCTGATAAACTCTGGAGAATGTAGGTGCAAAAGCCCAGGTCTGCATCCTGGACTTAGCAGAGGCCAGCCAGACCCAGAGGCCACCCCAGCAGTTCCACAGAACCACACCTGCCAGGAAGAGCTTGGAGGTGACTCCTGTGGCTTGCTCTGACACCTTGGAGGACTTTTTGCTGCACCTTTATTACTCCAACAGGACCTTTTACTTTATCTCCTTCCACAGGCAGCAACTGATTCCTGAGCCTGGGTGTTGATAGAGTTTGTTCAGATTGGTAGAGAGTGATGCCACTGCCTCATGCTGATGTAAAACCTGTGGAATTTCAGGGTCCTGATTATTCTGTGCCATGATTTTTGACATTCAGTGTGAAATAAAGCCCACCATCCCATGCCTTGATCTGAAAGGACAGTGCTATGATTTGAATGTCTGCTCTCAAATTTCATGTACTAGAAATGTGATTTCCAAAGTTGTGGAGTCCAGAAAGCCCAGGACTGGACAAAACCCACCCCTCACATCTCCAACTCCCTTCATCCACCACAGAATAACTAAGATGCCCTGTTGATCTCAGCAGGAAAGGTGACTCATGAAGGCACAGATGAGGCTCCTCCCCCTGGTCATGGGATCTCACTTCTGTCCTCTGGGTCCAAGATGGCTCCATAAGGGAGTGAGGGTAGAATGGGCTGGGTACCACACTCCACTTCTCAGGGAGGCCTGGGACAAAGCCAGAAGTGTGCAGATGAAAGGAGAGGCTGGCTTCTAGGATGTGAAATGTGGAGCTCCTCCCCACAGGGGCTGGGCTCAGGGGCTGAGAAGGGGTCTCCTGCCTCCATCCAGACATGGCCTCTGGCCACCACTTAGGTGCTCTTCCCAGGAGGTCCAGTCCCAGGCAAGGGTTAGCACAAGGGACTTTAGCTCATTATCCCAAAAATGGACATGATGCAGTTGGCTGAGTCAGGGTTCTGAAACTTCTAGGACTCAGAGCACTGAATGTCCAGGATAGGTGACCAAATGCCATGGAAATTCTCACCCAGTAACTGCCTCTACTTGCAGGTAACCCATGCAGCTGTTCAGGGCCCTAATGACTGCAAGAAAGGCCACAGACTGAGGCTATTGTGGGCCCAGGTTTAGGGTTAGGGTCATAATTCCTTGGAGCACTGAGGGCTGGTAACCTGTAGCAGCCCAAGGCAGTAGTTGCTGCCTCTTTCCTCTAAGTCTGGGGGGCTGTCCTACTGGGGGACACTGGGGCACAGTCCTCCTGAAGCAGGGAGGCAGATAGCTGTTCCTCCCAGTTCCCCTCACCCTGTTGGCAGCAGATGCCATGAGCTCAGGGACCCTGGGGGTGCAAGACCACTGCCCTCCTCATCCTCCAAGTGTGAGGACTGCCAAAGGTATGCCAGGCCACAGGTGAGCAGAATGATGGCCTCCCAGATGCTGGACCCTAAGACTCTTTATGGAGTGTTGATGAACTCCTGGGCCATCTTTGGACTGGCTCTGTGGGCCCTTTTCCAGGTCTGGAAGAGTGCAGAGAGGAAGGAAGAACTCATGCACCAGGTTTGATACTCATTCTGGGGGCAGCAGCCTCATTCTAAGCAGGCCCACCTTCCTCCTACTCCATGAAGCTCTATAACAATCCACAACCAGAGCCCAGGCATCACCTGTACCCAGAACATTCCATCTTCTCCCCCATGTGCTAATCTGGCTTCCACAGAGGACCAAGTCCATTCAGACATCTACAGACTACCCCAACCCTGGGTCTTGGGCTCACAGCAGTCTGAGCCAGGAACAGTGATGGGGCTGAGGGCTAAGCTAACTCCTGACAACAGCAGCATTGGAGCCTAGGCAGCCCCCACTGAAGCCCACCTAAACACACAGGACCAGAGATATGATGAGGACACCAGTGGCCCCACCTCCAGTGTTCCCTCTGTGGGAACAGGAGCCTCCTGCAAATGCTCCATGTACCACACTCTCCACCACAACCTGGAGAGCTGACCCATAGCACCAAGTCACTTCCCCAAGTCTGAATGACCTCTGACAACTGCCCTCTTTTCACATAAAGTGGCTGGTGCCTGCAATTGGGATGACACAGCCCAAGGCAAATCACAGCCCCACCCACACCACCTCTATCCTCAGCTGCCCTGGCTTGTGACAGTCACACCCACTGCTCTGGGGAGCAGGGGCATATCATCAGGAGCCAAGTGCCTAGTGTTGAGCTACAGATCATGTTTGGAAAAGCCTTGGAAACTGGGCCTCCTGGTGAGAGGGAAGAACAGGTTTCTGCCTGATGAGATGAAGGGGATGACCCTGGCACAGGGTGGAAGTGGGCTGAGCAGCTCTGGAGGACACATACGCCCCTACTTCCCACACTGTGAAGAGAACACACATCACTGACCACACCAACATTCCTCTGGCACCATGGCAAGGAGGCAGATACACAGGATGGCTCCTGAGGCATGGGGACAGCCACTCACACTCCGTTCCCATACTTATCCACTCTTGTGTTTGTTGTCTTGCTGTTCTGTTTACAAACATATCCAAAGCCCAAGCCATGGACCTCATTACTTACTTGTTGATGAAGACATAGAGACAGGGGCCCAGAACACTCACATTCTCAGCTCAATGGAAAATCAACACCTAGGCCCGGAAGGGATATGAAGAGTTAAGGCAGAGTTAATTTCCTGGGAAGTGACTGCCCCTCCCTTTGCTGTCAGCCTTTACCCTTGGCCTCTCCTGCCTCCTCTCCTGGTTTCCTCCAATATCCACAGCCTTACAGGAGAAAGCCAGGCAGGAATACATGTGTATGTGCATGCATGTGGGGGTTCATGTCTCTGTGGGTGGGGAGGGTTTGCATGCAAGTGTGTGTCTGCAATTGTGTGCAAAAGTGTGTGTCAGTTTGGCAAGGAATGCACCCGCTTCCTTTGAGGGAATCCTATGCTCGCCCCCCCTCCACAAAAAAGTCAAAATTGTGAAGACAACCTTCTTTAAAAAGATCATGGAAAGAAAAGAGTCACCAGAGTATTTCTCATGAAAGTCCACACATGAGGCAAAACCCAGCCCAGCTCTGGGCCTTCCTGCCTTTCCAGTGCACTGTCCTTCCTGTGCTGCTGGAAGGAGCTGATAACAGGACCCCCTCCCCCAGAGACAGGACTCAAATGAGCTGGTGTTTCCCTCAGAGGCCAGCTTAGAGCAGTGGCGAGTGGAGAGGAGGGTGGCACCCTTGACCCTTGGGGCCATGAGCAGTCCAGCCTTTCATCCTGGGTCTAATGTCATCCCCAAGAGGAGAGCAACTCTCAGACTGAAGGGCCAGGTATCTGCATCCAGTTGGGGTGCTCCAAATAAAGTCATCCCTCTAGCCCCATTTTTCTGCTCTTCCCACCACCTGGACCTTACCTGATCGCATATCCCCTGTGTTCTTTCAGCTCAACCTCGCGACACAATGAACACTTTCCTTAGCATCTCCCCTGATCAAGGTCCACACTGCTCCATGATTCCTCCTCAGTTTCAAATTCAGAATAGTCTTCTCAATGTTGATGTGATCAGCAAGGCAGGTTGGGAGAAATTAATGGCATCTCTGGTACAGGGAGGGCCAGCATGCTCATTCACAGGGTTGCCATGACATCTGTGACCTGAAACAGAAGCTTGCCTTCCCACAGTTCTGGCGGTCAAAGTTCTGGAATCAGACAGTCAGCTGGTGGGGGAGGGTCCTTCTTTGGCTCTTCCAGCTCCTGGTGTTGGCTGACAATCTTCAGTATTCCCTGTCTTGTGGTGTTAGAAAAATAGCATCCTGTGGTGCTCATTAAAGCATGGAGAGAGACTTTAGTCAGCTCCCTCATGATAGCTGTGGAGATCTTTGCAATGGGGCCTTGGAGTAGGAGGGAATGACAGAAAGAGACTGGGAAGAAGGATCAGAGGTGAGGGGTGTTCTGGCTAACTGACACAACAGGAATCTTGATAGAGACAGGCCAGGTGCCCAGACATCACCCAGGGGTGGCAGAGGATGGCCAGACACTGAGAGGGATGTTCCTGCTTAGCTGATGGAGCAGGGTGCCCAGATGTCACCCAGAGTTGGCAGAGGGGGAGGCTGATTAGAATGGGAGGATGGCCAGATATGGGAGGGGTGCTCCTGCTTAGCTGATGGAACAGGGCCCTTTCTGGAGACAGGTCAGGTGCCCAGATGTCCCCCTGGGGAGGCAGAAGATGCAGAGCCTGATCAGAACATGAGGATGGCCAGATATGGGAGGAGTGCTCCTGCTTCATTAATGGAGCAGGGATAGGTGCCCAGATATCATCCAGGGGTGGCAGGAGATGGGCAACCTCATCAGAACAAGGAGGACGTCCAGATTTGGAAGGGGTACTCCTGCTTAGCTGATGGATCAGGGTGCTTAGATGTCACCCAGGGGTGGCAAAGGCTGGGGAGCATGGTCAGAACAGGAGGATGGCCAGATACAGGCAGCAGTATACTAACACTGGGTTTTATAAGCAGATATCTCAGGGCCTGACAGAAGTTTGGCCAAGCATCAAACCTTGTGTCAGTCCCCTCGGGTCCAGGGATAAAGAGCCCTTCTCTCCTCTGAACAGTGCATGTCCAGTTTCTGCTCAACAGTCTTCTGTTTATCAGGAACCAGCTGCTTCCCCTCCCAGAACATGAAAAAGGTGTTGGCTGGATGGTGATGGTGATTGGCCTTCAAAGGGGAGGGATTTCAATGAACATAAGGAAAAGCAGACAGGCCCAGGTGTGGGTCCAGAGGGCAGGTGAGACCTCCCTGCAGGCTCGAGGATCACAGTGACCATCCAGCAGACATCCTGGATTGCAGCTCAAATGTCTCTGTTAACTGAGGCCCACACAGCAGCAGGCTGTCTCCTTAAGTGACCTGGAACATGCACAAAGGATTGTTCTGCATGTGGGCCAGATCAAGAGCCCTGCAGAAGTGGCAGTGTTGGCTCTGTGCAAAGCTACCACTGTACAGAGCTTCTCTGTCCTTCGACTGTCTCCTAAGCCATGGCCGCACATAACCCTCCTGCTAAATCACAGTCTAAACAAGCATGGAAATGCCCCTAGTGACTTTTCCTATGTAAATCAAAGGGACTGGCATGATCGGTTCAGTCAGGCTGGAACACCCAAAATACATGAAGCTATGGGGAAATTGCTGCAGAGAAATGCATGAAACACCTAAGATGGAACTGCTCCACAAAGCAATCTTAAGCATAAACCACTGAGAACTGTAGAGCCCAGCCTGGGCAGCTCCATCCACTCACCCGCACTAGATCATGCCACCAAGCTCCCCTAGCACAGCTCTGACACTCTGTGCCCAGCAGCACTCCACCTACCCACTTCTACCATCTCCATTGTAATACCTGCCTGAGGAAAGCTCAGGGATGACAGGAGAGCCTACCACATCCTACCAGCACCTGGCAACAGGCCCCTACCTTCCCTGCCTAAATCATTTACTAAAAAGGGCTTACAGTCAACTCAAGATGGCCTGGCTCAGAACCTGAGAGCTGGTGCCCTCAGATATATCTACCAAGGAGGACAATGCCTCTCCAGTCTCTGCATGGGGAAGCCTAGACAACTGCCAAAGCACAGCTGGCCCAGTCACATCTACCCCCACCAACCCTTTCTCCTTTTGCCCATCACTGACTCCTGAACTCACTCCTGAGTTCTCCCTTTAAAAAGTCCTAAACACCTCTGCAGAAGTGGAAACAGCTCAGCTTTCTCCTCTCCCATCCAGTTACTGAGTAAAAGCTCTTCTAGCCCCTTTGAGGTCTGGCCATTTATCATTGATGTCCCCAAAGGGGAAATTCAGAAGAGGAGAAAAAGTGAGTTGGGGTCACCTTAAGACACTAGCCATACAACTGCTGTAGACCAGAAACTGCAGAGTAATGAACTGCCAGGTGCCCAGAGCTCCTGACAGAGCACCTATGCCCATTTGGGTCAAAGACCAGAGGCCTTTGAGAATTGTATAGTGCCATAGAGTGACAGGGCCTAGCCAAGTTTCAAGACCATGAATTTTTTTAAAAAAGTTGATGTCAGCCCATGGGGGCCACTACTAAAGTGAGGAATCCTCCTGCACCCTCTAGGACCTGTGGAGGCCCAACCCCACTGTCACTCTGGGGAATTTCAGATAGTTCAGTCTGTCCTACCTGTCCAGCCTTCTCCATGGAGGCCTCTGGGAACTGTAGACCTATGAGGATTCTGGGTAGTATAACTCAACCTTCCTTCAGTCCTCAACCCAAGGACTCCTGTTAGGTGCAGGACACATGGCTGCCAAATATCACTGAAGATTCTGGGCAGTGTACTCCATCCTTCCTGTGGAGCCCTAACACAGAGTTTCCAGGGAGTACAAAGTCACATGCTCACCAAATACTCCTGAGAATTCTGGGCAGTGTAGTTCATATAACCGGTGCAGTCCTGACTTAGATGTTCCTTGAAGCTGCTTGCCACATGGTTACCAGGCATCCCTGAGGATTCTGGGTAGTACAGCTCATATTCCTGTGGATCACTTAGGCACCTGGGAGCTGCAGGTCACATGCTCAGCAGGCACCCCTGAGATTTCAGGGCAGTGTGCTCCATTCTCTGTGCAGCCCTCACTCCAGAGACCCTTAGGAGCTGCAGGCCACATGCCCACCAGGCACCCTGGAGGATTCTCTGTCATGCAGTCTTTCCTTCCTGATGTACCCTCCCAGAGGCTCCTGAACGTTGGAGGTCAAATCAAATGCTCACCAGGCGCCCCTCAGGATCCTGGGCAGAATACTCAATACTTCCTGCACAGCTCACTCCAGAGGCTCAAGGATTGCAGGACATGCTGGACAGGTACCCTTGAGGATTCTGAGTAATACACTCCATCCTTCCTATAAAGCCCTCATTGAGAGGCTCCTGGAACCTGAAAGCCACAGTCTCATGAGTCTCCTCTGAGGATTCTGACAGTATAGTCCACATTTCATGTGCAGCCCTCACCCCAGCTCCTGAGCTGCAGGCCATATTCCCACCTGACACCACTAAGTATTCTGGGTAGTCCACTACATCCTTCCTATGCAGATTTCACCTAGAGGCTCCTGGGAACTGTGGACTACAAGCTCAGCAGACACTTTTAGGGTTCCGCTTAGTGTAGTACATCCTTCCTGTGGGGCCTTCAACACAAGTCTCTCCAGGCACCCCTGAGGACTATGCCTATTGCAGCCCATCCTTGTAAAGCCCTCACCCATAGTCTCCTGGCAGCTAAAGGCTACAATCCCACCAGGCAACCCTGTGTATTCTGAATACTGCAGTCCAAACTTTCTTGCAGCCCTCACCCCCAAGGCTCCAGGAAGCTCCAGATCACACACTCTGAGTTATTCCTGAGAATTCCAGAGTGTCCAAACTTCCTCTGCAGTTCTCACCCCAGAGAATCCTGAACTGCAGGTCACATGCTCACCATGAAGTCCTGAGAATTCTGGGTATTGCAGTCCATCCTTCCTCTGAAGCCCTCACCAAGAGCCCCCAACCACAGGCCACAGGCTCACAAAGTTCCCAAAAACCTCACCCATGCCTGCAGCTCCATCATCTGCCAGGGCATGGCTGCTCTTCCCTTAGCAGCTTTCTTCCCTTTTCTCTCTCCAACGACCTGCTGATCAGGTCAGGCAAATCTCTCCCATCCTGAGAGACCCAGGCACCCCTTGGACCTCTAACCAGATCCCTCATATTCCTGAGACCCCTCTCAAAGCCTGCCCACACAGCTGTTGTGTGATTTGACAGTGGTTCCCCTAGCCCCAAAGCATCCCTTTCATGTGTGACTTAGTCTGTCATAGTGGGGAGCTGACACATCCAGGTGTGACATTGGTGAAAACAAGTGTCCCTCTGTGGTGTTGCTTCTGCCCTCCCTCTTCTACAAATATCCATATCTCCAAAATAGTTGTGCCTTTAATGCTGGCATTTGATCACCATGCTGTCCTTGGGGAGTCATGTGGCCCAATGTCCCTGCTTCACAGTGTGCCACCTTCAGTGAGCCTCCCTGTCCTGCATGGCCTGTGGACAGCAGCCCCCTAAGCCATCCTCTGTCACCCTTGAAGCATGGGGACACTGTGCTGGCAGATCTGTGGCTCTCTTCCAGTCTTTTTTTTTTTAAAGAGAGAGGGACAGTGAGAGAGACAGAGAAAGACAGAAACAACTTTATTTAGTTTTTCACATGGCCTTAGTTGCTCCAACACTTAGTTGTGTAAGTGGTGCTGGGGTTTGAATCTGGGTCCTCATGCTTGCCAGGCAAGCCCTGAAACCACTGAGTCACCACTCCAGCCCTCTCTTCCAGTCTTGCTATCTCTCAGAGCCCCATTCCTGGACAATGAATGGGGAACCTTTTCCTCTGCTGGTTCATGTTCTCTGTGGAGCTTACAAGGAGGAGAACGTTTGAGCATGGGTTGGGCGAGCAAGACCTTGGCTAGGGTGCCTTAATGAGGGTGATATTAGGAAAGCAACTGGAGGCCAGCTTCTCCCCATCCTGTGAACCCCACTGTGGTCACTAGGGAGCAGGGTGACAAACAGCCTGGAGGGAGGACCTCGGGCTGAGGCTGAGGCTGGCACTCAGAAGGGGCAGATTCCAGGTGTGCTCAGGCCAGGGGAGCAGGGGGAGGACATGAAAAAGTCTGAACTAAAAGTCAGTCTCCTTAGGTGCTGCACCCATGTCCCCTCCCTACTGTTAGGTAAGACTTGAGTATTTGTGCACTAGGACAGGACTGTGGAGAATACCCTGGAATCCCCTGGGCTTTGCCAAGCACCATGCATGAAACAGGCCTGCAGACAGTGAATATCCCTGCCAGGCACCCTCAGAGACACATTCCAGAAGCCTGCTCTATTCTGGCATGACCGCTCCCTTCCCAGTGCTGATGGGCAGGCAGACCCCAGTTATGGAAATAGGCACCAAAGGCTGAGAGCACTGTGACTAAATCCATTTATTTCTAAATAAAAAGCAAAATAAACAGGAGATGCATCATCAGGGCACCAGAACCCTGTTCCTGCCTCCTTCCTTGGTCCTACACTACCAGTAAAGTTTCCAGCCCCAAATAATCATTAGAACTTCTTCATCTAGAACTTCCACCATGATACAGGGGGCAGCCCCACCCCAAATATACAAAATGCTACACAAGTACATGTACATTGGGGGAGGGAGTCCATCCCCCAGTAGCTTCTGCCCTGCCTGTCACAATGCTTGAGAAAATGCTAGCTGGTTGCCCTGTGTGCACCCACTCTGCCCTCACTTAGCCTAGTGAACCTCAACTCTCTCAATACCCACAAGAATGCTGCCCAGCTGACCTGCCCAAGGTGCCTCTGAAATGATGGGAGCCACTGAATGAAGGACTTCCCCCACCAGATTGCCCTATCCCAGCCTCCATTGAGCCCCATCCTAGGGTCCCTGAAAATGCTGCCCAGCTGACTTGCCCAGGGTGCCTCTGAGAAGGCCCTGGTCTTCAGCTGTAAAAGTGCTGCTTGTCTTTCCTGCCCTGAATGTCTACATGGAAGAGGCTGGAGCTCCCCAAATGAAGAAATGCTTGGTGAGGAGCCACCAGGAAGCCCCTGCCCCTCTACAGAGGCACTCTGCTAACAGTATGCATCTGTAGCGCTCTCTCTGGAAGAGGAGTCAAAATATCAAGTCTCAGTCCTGGTCAACATGGGTCTACACCCACTTGTTTCCCACTAGATAAGAGTCTTATCTTGCTACTCTAAGAACAAAAGAGTGACTGGAAAGGAGTGGCAGGGACAGGGTGGGGGAAAGAGTCCCATGGCCCCACTTTAGGCTTTGATCAGCAGTATTTGTTTATTGATTGAACATGGTCTTACATGTTGAGGGATTCATTGTTAAACATTGAAATATGTTTACTTGATAACAATGTAACATGAATCCAATCCTTACCCAGGAACCCTCCTTTTCCCACTCCCTAATCTCATCTCCACTATAATTCCCCCCAATAACAGGTATAAATGTCTACATACATATATATTGTCAGTTTCCTATTTTGAATGCCTGCATGAGTATTAACTAGCTTCTCAGGGGAATTAAGTATCCCTTACAGTTCCAGTAATCCCATTTCCTCCCAGTCCTCCCTCTTGCCAGCCCCCACCTACCTCCCCCACTTCCATAACCAGACTTACCCCTAGATCATATGTTACTTCAAATATATTTCACTAACTTTCACCCTTTCCTTGTTTTAATCTAGCTTTAAGATATGAGAGAAATGACCAACAGTCTTAGAGGATTGTTCACTTGTCCATCCTCATCAGTATTGTAGAAGGGGACATATAGGCTGATGCCCAAGCCAAGGTGTCCCTGGGGCTTCTAGAACTCATGCAGAAGCTGCATGATCTGCTGTACAGTGCAGTTTTTGGGGACCGAAGCCGCTCTGGCATCCTGTCATGCAGCTTCCACACTGTTGGTGGGGTTCTCCTCTTTCAAGAGAGGAGAAGGGAGAGTTCTGAGAAAGATGCAGCTGTCTGCTGCTGCTCCTGCCCACCTGCCCTGAGGTCCTACTCACCACTCTGCTTGTGGGAAGTTCCAAGTCCCTGGGGGCTGGTTGGCCCTGGAGTGGGCTCCAGGGCAGGGCTCGGGAGTGCTACCAGGAACTTGCCCTGCCACTCCTGGTGCTCACTCATGAGCTGTGACACCAGCTCCTACAGCTCCAGTGGCTTCACCTGAGGGAGAGGTACTCCATGCCCTGGCTCCAGCCCAGCCAGGCCTGCAGAGATGCTCAGGACCCTACTTTCCTCTCCAACTGGTTAACGTAGGCCTCCTCCACTGCCACTTCTTCAGCACTGCCTTCTGGGTTTGGTAGAGGCAATGTACTCTGCTGCAGGGAGGGTAGGGGACACTGTTCAGAAGCTGGTGTTCCCCTGACATGCCCCCTGTGCAGGCCCTTCTTGGGGATCCCCCAACATGAGGTCCAGCTGGCTTGTAAGAGAATTGGTGGTAAACAACTCTGATCCAGCTGGCTTGTATCTTCCTTAGTGATGTAATGCCTGACCTCAGGTCTAAACCATTAGGTCACTCATTTGTTACAATTGTATAAACATGTTTCACTATACCACTATTGGCTGTTGTAATGGATAAATAGAGTAGCAGCTAGTCAGGTAGAAGAAGCGGCCCAAGGAGGAAGCAACCAGAGAAGAAGTAACCCGCCTTGTCCTGAAGCAGAAGCACAGAAGCATGGAAGCAGCAGCAGCAGAGACGGCGGAGAGATCAGCAGTGGTGGAAGACGCAGGCAGTAAAAGCCTCAGTTGCAGAAACAGGGACTCTGGTATGGCAGCAGAAACAAGGACTCTGAATGTGAATAGTATTGACTCTAAATGTAATGCCTTAAGGGCCTTGACTCTGAGAGGAAAGGCGGGAAGCGCCTGGAGGCCGTTAGCCGTGGTATAGAGAGAAATAAAGTGTTTGGAGAACTTAAGAGCAAATGGGTCCAGTTGAATGCTTTGTCCAGTCCCTGCCGGCCGGGGCCAGACAGGCCCTCTCCTTGGGCTTCAGCCCTGCTCACCAGTGGTATCTGTCTCTTCAGAGAACTGTATGCAGCAATGTTCCAGCTCCTCTGCCCACTCCTTGAACTCCACCTTCTCCAGCATGACCTCTAAGAAGTGGCTCTGAGGCCAAAGAGCAAGGTCAGGACTTGGTGGTGACCTGCCCTGCATCCCTCCTTCATCAGGAAAGGCTCACTCACCTGCAACATCTGCATGGCCACCTATAGAGCCTGGAGACTCTCCCCAGATGCACAATCACCCCTGCTCCCAAAGGCCAGGGCCTGCTCTGTGGGCTTGCAGTGATGTGGACCTGAAAGGTGAGCCTGACACCTGCAGCATGCCTGCTGTTCCCTCAGCTGTCTGTGCAGCTGTGCCCAACATTCCTGGGCACTGGCCAGAGCAGTGTTACAAAATGCCACCTAGAGGCAAAACAGGTGTGCATTATTGGAGGTATGCTTAGGACAAACCAGAAGGCAGTAAGCATAGAAGATTTCCCATGGGCTTCAGTGGGTCCCTGTTCTTCTGGGTGGGCCAACACTTGGCTCCCAGTGTGGGCTGTGGGAAACATGTGTGGGAACACAATGGTGTCAGGGTACCCATGGGACCACAATAGGAGGCAAAAAAGGTGAGCTAGGGCAGGGGCAGAGCAGAGGAGAACACAGCTCACCTCGGCCTCTCGGCTATCTAGGTCTTCTGAGGCATTCAGATTGGGCTGAGGAACGTTCTCATCCTCTTCTTCATCCACTCCATCTTCTACTGCAGATAATCAGAGGGATCCTCAGACAGTCCCACAAGAAAAGGCCCAGAGAGAAGGGCCCACCTCTGCCCCTCATGTGTGCCCCTGGGCCAGCCTCCCCAGAGAATCACTCCTCAATACAAACAGGCCCTCCTCAGGACATCTCTCCTCCCTCTGGACAGCTTCACTCACCTTCCCCAGGGAAAGCCAAGAGTCTCAGCTGGGCCTGCTGGTTCTGCTGACTGGTGGCTTCCAGGAAAGACAGTGACATGAAAGAGGTATCCAGGTCCTTCACTGAGGAATGCCAGCAGCTTCCTCACCTGAGTCTCCTGTAACTCCCAGTGGGCCACCTCCACTGCCATCCTGCCCTGCCTGTGCTGTAGCCCTTCTATGAGCTGAGCCTGCAGCTCAAACTGCTTGTGCAGCACCCTCTTCTTAGAAGCCAGCTGCTGATATAACATAACATACTTCTGCAGCTGTGACAGATATCGTCTTGCTGCTGCTGCAGACCCCAAGCCTCCTGGCTGTTCAGCTCCTCCTGTGGGAAGATGCTGTGTATAAGGGCAGATGGGACTCGCCTCCAGATTATGATCCCAAAAATGATGGAGGGGTGGGGTGAAAGTAGCCCCATGCCTCCTGCACATAACCTCACACCTTGTAGCCTTCTTTCCCACCATGGGCACTTCAGGCCCAGATGTAGAAAAGCAGAGAGTGCCAACCCACATCTGTTAACAGCACACTCTTGGTGCTCAGTAACTGAAGAGCTTCCCATTGAAATGGTCCTTCCCTACAGTGAGGGGCTCCCAGCCTCCGGAAGAATGATCATGTCTTGAGCCAAGAGAAGCCCAGGGCTACTAGCCTCTGACAGATAGGGAGCAGGAATCTGGAGTCACCTGTCCCCTAGACTGCAGCTAATCTGTCCTGGCCCTGGCTCTGACACTCCCCTAAGGCCAATGCCTGTGTCCTGGCCCATGCATGCCACTTGGGGCAGGGGTTACCATCTCCTTCAGCTCTCCAGCTTTTCCTCTCCCCAGAGGCCAGTGCCTATGCCCGGGCCCATGCATGCTATATGAGGTAGGGGTTACAATCTCCTTCAGCTCTCCCAGCTTCTCCTACAGCTGACGTACCTTCCTGGACAGCTCCCTCTTGGCTTGCTGCTCTGACTGCAGTGCACAAGTGATCTTCATGTTCTCATTAGTCTGGACAGAGAAGAGTAATAATCACCATTCAATGAGGCTAGAGACCCCAGAACTTGGTGTCCATCTACCAAACTGCAGGGAAGAATCACCTTCTCTCCCTCCATGGATATCTGAACAGGGCTTTAGCTCATGGGGTGACTTCACAGTCTCCAGTTTATGGGGATGCAGGCTGAGGCAGAGGCCAAGACAGGCAGGTGTGCTGCCCTGCCCCAAAGGACTTAGCACAGGAGGGTGCCTGTGGGCTGTGCACCAGCCTGACGCAGCCATCCTGTAGCTCTGCCAGCTGCT
Organism: Aplodontia rufa; assembly: GCA_004027875.1. Lineage (NCBI taxonomy): Eukaryota > Metazoa > Chordata > Mammalia > Rodentia > Aplodontiidae > Aplodontia > Aplodontia rufa. The sequence continues at coordinate 3,363 of PVKS010031401.1, read as the reverse complement.
CCTTGAGCTCGTGGTTATACAAGAGCGCACATCTGATGGGTCATTCGGCAGAGTCTCCAGGATCTGCTTGCACTCTCCACCTGAGAGTCCCAGAACTCCACTGCCTGCTCTGTCTCCAGCAAATCTTCCTGAACCTGGGCGAGGAGCTATCTGATCAGGCTCTCCAGTTCCTTCAGTGACTGCAGGCAGAGACTAAGTAGCCACTGCCCTGCCTTGGGAGGCCCTGCTTAGGGAGAAGGACTCCACTGAGAAAGGAAGCACTCAACTAAGGGGCTCACCCTCAGCTTCTGGAACCCTCTTGTGGGCACTCAGCTCTTCATTCTGGCCCCTCACTCCAAACCTTACCAATATGATGATCTGTCACCTTCCAGGCATTTACACAGTCATGCTCAGGGAAGCTGGGCATGCAGAGATAAGACCCCTTTCCATCCACCACAGTGCCCCTGAATTCCCTCCCCTCCCTGGAACCTTCAAAGCCCCACAGCCCTCAGGCCTATTTGGATTCCCAAGTCATCATCATCCCTGCTCGCCCATCTGACTCCTCAGATCTTCCAAGCTGGTGTTCAGCGCCTGTGCCTGAGTCTCTCACTCCACTCCTTCTCCTCCCTCAATGTGTCCACCTGCCTCAGGTGAAAGAGCAGAGGGAGCCAGAGCTTGGAGGACCCAGCCCAGGCTCCTCTCTGCCCTATCCCCACAAAACCATAGCACTCCACAAGTGACAGATTCCTACTGTGCAGATGTCCAGGAAAGCCAAGCAACCACCTGCCAGGCCTCACCTGCTCCAACATTTGCTGCATCCTCTGCTGCCACAGGGCAGTCTCTTCTCTCAGTCTCTCCACATAGTCGTCTCTCTCCACCTGGAGATGCTTCAGGAACACCATCAAATGAAAGAGTGGGCACAGAGGTTAGGAAGGGATGTCACCAGTTCATACCTGCTCCTGGCCAGCTGGAGTTCTCTTCCTTCCACATCACTCCCTCTGCAAAGCCTCACCTGCCTCACAGGTGCCTCACACTTTCCCTGCTCCTCTATGGCTTTCTGTGTCTGCTGGATATTATCAGATGGAGCCCAGGTGTTTCCTGTGATGCCTCCACAAGGGGGTGAGCTAGGACCAGGGTACAATTCAAGGATATTACCACATCATACAAGCACTGGCTCAGCCCTCTGGAGAGGGAACAGACTCCTGAGTAAACATAAATGAAACCTACAACATGATGTGTTTTCAACCAAGATGTTTTAAAAATAAAAACTTAAAAGCCTTACCACAGGCTCAATGCCAAGGCACTTTCCTAGCATGTGAGATGTATTTAGCACTATATTAAAATAAAATGAAGGTACTCTGTTCATCTACAACTAGAAAAAATATTTAAAACTGTCTTATCTGCCTAGACTCAGGAGTCTAGGCAGGGATCCCATTTGTGGACTTTCAGCCATCTCTGGTGGATTCCACAGCAGGACCAGAACAAAGACCTAAATTTTCCAGCTCTTGGCTGGAGGCCAACTTGCTTATCCCAGAGAGCTGTGCTTGGGCTGCCGGGCTGCAGCCTCACTTGTTGCAGTCAGAGCTCAGACATCTCCAGTTTCTTTTGTAGCTCCTCCACCCCCAGCTGCATAACTGCTTTCTTGGCCAGTAGGACAAGGAGTCTCTCTTCCATTTCTGAGTTCTGCTGCTTCAGTTCCTCATTGTTAGGCTGTGGCCAGAGGCAGTGCAGGAAGGAATGAACCAGGAACAGCAAGAGTCACTTTGACCACCAACCCATTACCCTTGCCACACAATCACACAACTATGGCATTAGAAGGGACTCCAGGAATCTGGTCATAAGTGACAGGCCACAGAGAGGTTGAGTTGCCTGAGGCCATCCTATGAATGAGGTGTACAACTGGGACTAGAGAGTAGCATTGGACACATCCAGACCTGTACAACCTCCCTCTACCACCCCAGGCTCACCTGTACCCCCACCAGCACCCTTGGCATTGACTGTAGATGTGGACCACCCATTCTCCTTCCCCTTCCTAACAGTTCTTGCACAACTCCAGCCTGAGGGCATCTCACTCTTTGATGAGATCCTTATTATGATGCAAATGCAAAAGCTGAGTCAGGATCTGGCAGGCCAAAGAGGCAGCCAGCACACTGAGGACAGTAGCTATTCCAGAGTAACACTTCCTCACCCACAATCACACTTGACAGTTTTCCAAGGCATTACTGAGCCTAGGGTCTAACATATGTTTTTGTATGTTTCCTTTGTTTTGTGAGAAAGGGATCTCAATATGTTGCCAGGCTGGTTTCAACTACTGGGCTCAGATGAACCTTTACTCAGCCTTCCCAGGATCTGGGACCACAGGTATGGGGGACCCTGAGAGAAAGTAATATTTCTGAGGTAATCCACAAAGTTAATAGCAAAGATGGACTCAAAATTCAAATACTCTATCAATTGTAAGGTAGCTGGTTTAATTCCTAGCTCCTTGATCCACTTTGATTTGATTCTGTTGCAAGGAGAAAGAAATGGATCTAATTGCAACTTTCTGCAAGTGGCTGACCAGTTTGTCCAGCTCCATTTGTTGAAGAAGATGTCACTCCCCATGTAATATTTTGTCCCCTTTTGTCAAAAATCAGATGTTTAAAGATTTGAGGGTTTGTTTCAGAGTCTTCTATTCTATTCCATTGGTCTTCTTTCCTGTCTTGATACCAGTACCATGCTGTCTTTGTTACTACAGCTCTATAGTATAGCTTTAAATCTGGTATTGCAAAAAAACCTGTTTCTTCTTTCATGCTTAGTAGTGTTTTGGCAATTCTAGGTTTCTTATTGTTATAAATGAATTTGAGAACTGCTTTTTCTATGTCTGTAAATAATGAACAGGTATCTTTATAGGGATAGCATTGAATCTATTTAGAGCTTTTGGTAGAATGGGCATTTTTAGTGTATTAATTCTGCCTAAGCAAGAGCATGGGACATTTTTCCATCTTCTTAGGGCATCTTGGATTTCATTTTCAATGAGTGATAGTTTTTGTTGAGGAGGTTTTTGATTTCCCTTGTAAGGTTAATTCCCAAGTATTTTATTTTTTTCGAAGCTATTTTGAAAGGGACTGATTTCCTGACTTCTTCTTCAGTCCTGTTATTATTAGTGTATAAGAAAGCTATTGATTTATGCATGTTGATCTTGTATCCTGCAGCTTTGCCAAATATATTTATGAGTTCAAGCAGTTTACTGATGGAGTTTTTTGGATCTTCCAGATACAGGATCATGTCACCTTGCAATTGATAGAAGACAAAGTAGGTCCAACAATTCAGCATTTGAGAGTAGGCAAAGACTTTCTCAACATGTCTCCTAAAGTGAAGAAAGTAAAGTAAAAAATCAGTGAATGG